>CASCJZ010000081.1:0-29132 GCA_949152475.1 Terebella lapidaria
TCAGGAAGACATAGAACTTGAAGAAGGTCTGTAAGAAATATAATTAGAAATGTTGGTTGAAGAATGTGAAGAATTAATAGAAAAACTATCTAATTCAGTCCAAGATGAAACTGATCTAGAAGAAACCTACACTATTAAAAAGGAAAAGAACAGACTTGAAAGAGAATTCATCGATTTATGTTTAGAAATTGAGAGACAGCAGAAATAACTTCAAAACTATAAACTTAAAATGCAAGTAGCACAAAAATAGGCTGAGTATTACACCAGACAAATCAAAGAAAAATAGGAGAATCTAGCTAAGCTAAAATCATATAGACAAGAGAGGAAAAAAGGTCATAAATGATGTATGAAAATATATCAAATAGAGAGTAAATTTTATCTTATCAATGGAGTATATAAACAACATCTTACAATATTCATTTTTTGACAAGAAAACTAAATATTTAATTGATTCATTGTTTCAAGAAAAATTTAAATGAAAAGCATTCAAAAATCTGCCAATATTGAAAAAAAATATTTAACAAGGTAAAATCGGGAACTAAAATTACAAATCACTGAACTCAAGGAAATCAACATAATGCATAAGAAGGCACTTGCAAGTCTTAGTCAAACAGAACTACCCAAAGATAGAATAATAACTATTTTAATTGATCTGATCATTGGGAAGAATACAATCAGCAACAATTTATAACTACTTCAAAGGCTTGAAGATGTCGAAAATCAGTTGATGGTCAAGGAAAAAATAGCAGAACAGGCAATTGAAGAATAGAAATAAACATATAATTTCTTAGTAGACCAATTTAATCGTTTAAAAATGGATAATATGAAGAAAGAACATCAAATATAAGGCTTCATGGGACAAATAGGAGAAGTTGACTATTTAAGTGGATTAGTTACCAAACAGATTGAAGTATTTCTTGAACTTAAATCAGATCATAGTCCCAACAGAGCAATCAATGGCACTGATGAAACAACAGAGGTGTTTTAAGGAAGCAATCAGTCTCCAGAAATAAACAATTAATAAATTGCTCTAAGAAAAATAGAATCTTATTAAGATCAATGTGGTAATAATTTAGATATGTATAGCATCTTAAATAAGAGCTAGAACTCAAAAACTAAGAAATCAGAAGTATGAGTGTATTGGAGACCTATCCACAAAGTAGACAATTAGCTAATGAATTTAAATAATTAGATGAGATATATGATAGGGAACTCCTTGAAGCATCCTAAAATAATGAACCAAATAATGAATTAAATAATTCCAATATTAGAATGAACTCAAGTGTTCGTTCTATTGTCCCAACCTCAACTACACTCAACTTCATTAGATGTACATGTAGTTATTACCTTAGGCCAGAAGAAAATGATTAAGAATGATGATAGTGATTCTTCAGATAGTTAATTAGAACAAATGATTGATTGTCCATAACTCTATAATTTGTTTCCAGATAAGGTGAAGGTTACAGCTGAAAAGAAAAAGCAATAATTTCCATCCTTAAATATGAATAAAATAAGAGAAAAAATGAAGCAAAGATAAATCAAAATAAATGGGAATACTAGGACAAAGGAAAATCCAACTGCTAAAATCATCAGACTAGAAACTGAATTAGAAATTAACAGGAAAGAATTATCTTCTCTGATGCTCAAACATAGAGTCATTACCTAATAACATCAGAAATTCAAATATCACATTGAAGAATTAGAAAATAGAAATAATTTATTCATTAAGGCTAACTAAAGACTTTAGACATTTTATTCAAGTATCTATGAACGGTATGACCGGTTGAAATATATTATTAAGGTAATAGAAAATTTCATTGGGTCCAAAATCAATACAGATATGAATGAAACAACAATAATTGAGCTCCTAAGAATTAAGAGAGTTAATACCAAAGATACTCTTAACAATCTTCTAGAATCATCTGGTCAAGGGTTAAAACATTCAATATCTTTTACTTGATAATGTTTGGACACTGAAAATATTTAATAATTAATTAAATCTAGGGTATGGAGTCATACATCACTATAAGATATCCATTTACTACTGGTGTATTTCCAATAGAAAATGAGTGTAAAAGTTGGAGTTAGGGTCAGGCCTTTTAACAAGAGAGAATTATCCATGAAATGCTAGAAGTGCATTTAGATGTCTGAAAACACCACCTATATTAAGGATTCTACAGGAAAAACTACATAATTCACCTATGATTATTCATTTTGGTCCTATGATGGATTCATAACTGATTCTAAAGGAAAAAATCAACCCAACAATGATCAATATGCTGACCAACAAAAAGTGTTTGGCGAACTTGGTATTGGAATATTATAAAATGCATGGTAATAGAGATATTCTATTGATAGGGATGGATACAATTGCTGTCTATTTGCCTATGGACAAACAGGAGCAGGAAAGTCATATTCTATGATTGGGTATTAACCAAATTATGGGATGATCCCATTAATATGTCGTTAACTCTTTGAAAGAATTGATAAAAATTCCCAAGACAATAGAACCTTCTCAGTTACCTTAAGTATGTTCTAAATTTATAATGAAAAAGTTCAAGATTTACTTGGGAAAAAACATGGAAATGAGTTAATAATTAGGTACACTAAGGAATCAGGGGTTGTAGTTGAAGGACTAACCAGTCATCATGTAACTAACTATCAGGAAATTGAGAGTAAAATTTAATAAGGATCTAATTAAAGATCAGTTGCCTCAACTCTAATGAATGAAACTAGTTCTAGATCTCATACTATAGTATCCATAAAATTATAGGTTTCAGAGTACTTTCTTATTAATATTATAGGATTGGTGGCAAGCAGAAACAGAGTGTCATTCATTTGGTTGATCTAGCTGGGTCTTAGTGTCTTATTAAAACAGGAGGAGGTAACAAAGACAGAATCAAAGAAACCTCTAATATTAATAAATCCTTATCTGCTTTAGGCCTAGTCATTGAAAAATTATCAACTAATTCACCACATATACCGTATAGGGATTCGAAACTAACACTACTCTTAAAGGATGCCCTTGGAGGTAACTCTAAAACTTCAATGATTTGTGCTATTTCTCCAGCTAGCTATAACTATCAGTAAACACTATCTACCTTGAGGTATGCACAAAGAGTCAAAAAAATCACCAACAAAGCTACTATCAATGAAAGTAAGCCTGATAAGCTTATTAAAATGTTGAGAGAAGAAAATTAAATGCTTAAAAAGATTATTAAAGATAATCAATTCATTATGAATGAGAGTGATTTGGTTAAAAAAAATTTATAAGGTATTATATCATCTCCTTAAGGTTAAAATAGTCTTAAAGTAACTTCTATTACACCTAAAGTTAATGAAAAATAGCCTTATCTTACTAACATAAGTGAAAATCAGGAATTAAGCTATCGACTAAAATACAGTTGTAAGAATCTCCTTATTGGTAATAAATAAAGTGATCCTAAACCCGATATGGTTATAATAGCTCCAGGAATCCTCCCAAAACATGCCCAAATTTGGACATAAGGGGAGGATGTCTTCATTGAACCCCTAGCTGCCAGTGCATCTTAATCAATGTTGCTTAATGGTTTAAACATACTCAATAGAATGAAATTATATCATTTAGATAGAATTATATTTGGTTTTGGATGTCTGTTCATTGTAAAAATTGAAGGTGGTCAACCAAGAAGCCCTATTGAAGCCTAGGATATTGATTATTAATTTGGTATTTATGAGATGAACCATAATGATATGGTAGATAACTAAAATCACTAATCAGCTGAAGAGCAATTAACACAAATAATGAATGAATCATATCAACTGTAATGCTTTAACTCCCCAAAATTCTCACCCATCTAAAAAGAACCTTAAATATAAAACCTAATCAATAATTCAGGGATTTTTGGTAGAAATACTATGAATAATGAAATCAATGACATAACATTAGAAATCTCTGAAATAGTATCTAACTTAAGTTAAAAAAGAATAAAAAAAAAGTCACATAAATCTATATCAACTAAGGCTTCAAGATTAACTATATCTAGATCTTAGCTTAAAGCCGGAAATACAATAGCCAATAAATAAGATTTATCTATAGAAATTAACCAAATCATCAACAGCAATGACTCTCTAATTGCTGAATATAAGGCAAGAATTTCAACCAGGTTTAAAAACAATAAGGAAGTTCTGAGGCTTCTCTTTAAAAGGGAAGATAAGGAAATAGATCGGTAGCTGACTCGACTAATCCCAATGGTTGAGAAGTTCAATTTGATGGCCAAGCAGATGTACCAGAAAGTAAAAGCAATGATAGTACTCAAGGGTAAGTTTATCCACCAGCAGAACATAGAAGGAATATTAAACAATCTCCATTAAAATGCACACTTGCATTACATTATAATCAATGTTTATAATCAGAAGGAAAACAGAAATTATCAATGGTAAGTAGACATTTTTTAGCATCGATTTGAGTTAATAGAAGACAAATTCGAATAATATGCAAATAATCACTATAAATTATCCGACTATGACCATCAAATGGAACCCTTCTGGGATCCTCCTGAATTTACTACCATTGGAAGTGCCTTTTTAATGATTGATTGTCTTCTTTATGGAGTATCATTCACTGGAACAATACATTTTATCTAATAAAAAAGAAGCATTGGCAGCATGAAAGTAGATGTATATCCTTGTGGCTCAGCAGAAAGATATATGGATTAGCTAGAAGTATAAATTCAAAATCCTACTTAACACATTGGTAAAAACCTTAGTTTTTGGTTAAAAATTAATGACCTTATGGTTAACCATAAATTTGATGGGCTACTGCTAGAATATTAGGTTTTAGGGTAAATACATACTATAAAACCTAAAGAATTTGATTAAAAAGTTAACATCTAATCTAATATTTAATCTGTCATACTCTTACAAATATAACTATCAACATGCTCAAAACCATCCAATAAAAGCCCCTAATTTTCGTTTTGAAATCTAAAAATCCTCCTTAACCCAAAATAATATAAACTGTACCTCAAATTATTTAATCAATAAAAAAACCTCCTAACCCAAAAACTCAAAATTGTGAAAAAAATGACTATCAATACTCTCAGTCTAGTAAATTAATAAAGGAAAAATTAAGTGTAAGAGAATCAACTAAGAAAAACACATCCCAATCTTTAAATAAGCCTTCTAAAAAAAGACAAACCTCAGTTGCTCATCAATCTAAAAAAAGTAAGGGTAATTGCTAAATATATTGATATTTGTATGACTATCATTTTTCAGTTAATTTTGGGTAGCTTAATGATACTCTTCTTATGCCGATTTTTCTTAGCTAATTCAATAAATTTTTGAGCTTTTTTATCTCTTTCATCTATGGTTTGAAGTGCAAGCCCTAGTCGAAGCATGGCACTATTATCTTCCTTTCCATAGAGAGATAATTTATTGATTGCTTGAAGACTTTATCCTCTAGCTGGTTTTAAGTTAGTTATAGTTTTGTTAAGATTTTAAGCTGAATTATTGATTCTAATGACTTATTCTTCTTCTTCTTTCTGTTTTTCCCATTTTTTCTGGAGTTCGATGACTTTTTGAAGATCAATTGATCCAGGAACTTTCCTACCTTTAGAGTTTCTTTCAAAATTATTTAATTAATGATTGAGTTCAGTGATATTTTTAAGATTTTCTTCAATCTGTTCTCGAAGTTCTGGGTGAAAATTCCAGTGAAGATTAGATTTATGAGAATTTTTGATCTTAACTTATAATGCATCGATATAGAAGTATGGATCATGAACTTTTCTCAGCTCATGATCAAACTAATCATATTAACCCTTATGTAGTTTATAGTACTTTTTTGTTTTAGGAAGGAACACTTCTTGTGATGCTTAATGCAAAAAGAAAATTGGTTATGTTCGGTGTTAAATTTGATTCTGTTTCAATTTACCAATAATTGCTCCATTTTCACAGGTAATCACAATTATGAGTCCTTTCTCAGATGAAATACCAAGTAATAAGTTTTCTTTGTCAATGAGATAAAGATCTTCAACACTTTCACCAATATTACATTTCCAATTGGGTTTAATTATTGTTTCTTGTGGGTCTAAATCCTTTTAAATTAGCAGTTACTGATAGAAACCAAAACTTTCAATGTTACCATTTTAAAATCCAATATAAGATTTCAGATTAATTTTACTCATTACAGCACAAGTTGCTTTACCTAATGATTAACCTTTTAAATGACAAGAAGGTTTAAATTTTTTGATATGAGGGGGTAAATAAATTCCAAAAATACCATTTCTCTAACTAAAAGCCATTAATAATGGTATAGAGGGTATTTGAGTTAATTCCTTAATTTCTCCAAAGCTAGTTTGGCAAAAACTTATTGGTTTAGCTTTATCAACATCAATGAATACTAATTCACCAATATTAGTAGCTAAGATTAAGGTATTACGTTTTTATTGATAATCAATTGCACTGATATTACCTGAAATTCCAACCTTTTTAGCATTCAAATTTCTCATAAATACAAAATCACTGTTGATTTCCTTCCCAAATACCATTATTTCACCTTCCTGACAAATACCAAAAATAACCTTATCACACCATAACCCTCCATTTCTGATGATAGCAAGTGTAATCAATGATTTAAACTGATGTAATTTTTTACTTAAAAGTCCATTATCCAATTTTCTTAATATGAGTTGACCATCTGAATCTCCTACTACCATTATTTTTAAATCTTCATTGATATCAAAGGCTGTAATTTCAGTCTATGTTTGATTCTTAAAGGTATTACAAAGGGTTCCACTCAATAAATCCCAAATATTGATCTAATTCTTAATAGGAGTGAAAAGTTTAAATTTTGAAGAAATATACTTAAGACACAAAGGAGTTGAATCTACTGTATTACTGCCTTAACTCTTTATGTATTCAAAACAGGAAATTTGTTTGCCTCCAAAATAATATTTTAGTGGCTTTTCAGATGCAGCCATAGTTGTGGCTTCTAGCTTGGTCCCATCATTATGTCTATCAACTGATAACTGACTTAAAAGACTAAATTTATTAACTTATCTAACTTTGATTATTCCAAGTGCATCTAGGGCAATCAATAAGTTAGTATTGGGGATTATATCTATCTGTAGTATGTTGGAGTTATTGGTAATTTTATGAATTAAAGAAGGAATATAAGGATTCCAAACACAAATACTATGATCATAAGCAGCTGTAAAGAGAAGGATAAGTTCTTCATGAAAAGTCATACTCACTATTGATCTTGTATGTTCTTCATATTTAAACTTTTTTTCCTGAGCAATTGTATCCCAAAGAATTAATTTACCATCATATCCTCCTGTTGCTAAAAATTGTAATTTGGGCATCATTACCATTGATGAGATCATCTCTACATGTCCTTGAGGATCATATAGTTCTGTCTCAGAATCTGTTTTAACTAACCATTCATAAATTTTAGGAGTCTTACCAGAGCAGTAAAGTACTTCATTGACACTATCCCAAGCCATACAATGTATTTAAAGTGAAAATTGATGTTACATTTTTTCATCTTAATTTTCAGGTTGTTTGGCTAGACTAAGGGTTGAAGATGAGATATCCCATCCTCTAACAACCCTATCACTACTACTAGTGATGATCATATTGTATTTAGGATCATCTAGATAGACCATATCTAAGAAGATATTCTTATAGTTGGCTACTATTACTTCTTTTTTGTAGTTTTCTTTACCATGACCCTCTCGCTTCCTTCTGGTTATATTAGTTTCCACCATTAGTTATTGCTTATTAAGGACTAAACTCTTGGTATTAAGAGAACCTTCACAGTTAATTAATTAGATTTTGTTGGATTATTCAATGTAATAGGCAATTTTATTGATTTCTTTGATCCAGAGTATTTTTTGAATAGGATTAGAAAGTTTGTTAATCCCGCTCTGCCACTTAACTGGTCTCAACAGTAAAATATTATCTGATAGATTATTTCTTAAACTTTTAAGGTTTAGAACCTTCTCAATTAATAAACTATTGAACTATTGCCAGGTTATCTTACCAATATTTTTTTGATCTATCTATTAGAAAAGCATATTTAGACACTTTAACATTTTGGTTTCACGATCAGGTAGTTCTTTCTGCCAGTTGACTAAATGTTTCTTACATACCATGATAAACTCCAGTTTTTTCATGGAGTTTTTAACATGTTAAAATTATTCTTTCATTAATCCAATGACATATTTATCAATGTTGATGGCTAAATTAGTCGTTAATTTCTCAATTTCTTGGCAATACCTACTATAAGTGGTGCGAGGGGAATAAATAGGTCTCAAAGCAGCTTCCTTTAAAGATTATAAGTAGCTCATTATTTAATAATAAAACAGAAGATGTTTATTTAATCATAATAGAAAACCATTCTTCTACTGAAGGAAGACTACCAAGTTAATTAACAAAAATACCATGAGTGAAAAATAGCATTAATAAATTATGAGATAAAATTTATGAAACTTATTTCTAAAACTGAGTACTCTTAAAGAGTCATCAGGTAGGATCTTAACTAATCGGGTAACACTAGAATTCAGCATGCCTGGAGATTATATGGATTATGGGAATCAATGGACTCAAATCAACGTGTATAAGTATACCTTTCAAATCTGGCATTGGACTTTTTTACTTCTTCATTTCTTTCCTTTGGTCGCTTCTTCATGGTCCTACTATAAGTAGGAGTTGATCGCTTTTTAGCTACATATGATGATTTTGAGGATGAACTACTTGAATAGCTGCTAGATGAAGATGGTGATCTTTTTCTCTTAGTTCTTCTGGTTGTCTTATGGTTCTTATGCCTTCTATGATTTAGCTATATTTACCTTCTTCTTTTGAAACGTGACCTTGATGAAGATGAGGATGACGATGAAGAAGAGGAAGAGGAAGATGATTAACTTGAGGAGGAAGATGGGGATCTTTTACCTCTTCTATTTCTTCCTGGTGCTTTATTATCAGGACAATCATTTCTCCTGCAATTAATCAACAGTTACCAGTGTCCTGATTTGTGACAGTAATGACATCTATCATTTGGCAATGGTCCATTCTTTTTTCTAGGTATGCCTGCTTTTTCCACTTTTAGTGTGGCTCCTTCCATTTCTTTTCCATTCATTTATGCAATCGCCTTCTTAGCATCCTGTTAATTGTAATAAGTCTTCTATAGTAGGATAATTTACCACAAAGCCATAGGTTCCAAGTACTTTGACAGACTTGATCTCTCCAAAATCATTAAAATTTGCTTTGAGTTTTTCTTGAGTAAACCCCCTGATTAGGTTTCCCACATAGAGTTCATATTCATAGTCCATTTGTATTAATATTATAGGTTTGATTCAGTTGCTTTTGATATTTAAATTAAAAAATCTATATTTTAGGTGGGAACATGTCTAAGTATAATAGCTGATCAAAGTTTTGATTTAGACTTAGATTTAGAATGAAATAATTTCTTGTATTATGTCACTTTCCTTTCCAATTACTTGATTTTATATTCATAATTTTCCTTCTCCTTATGCCACTGCTCTTCCTGCTTTTTATAGCTTGATAGGGCACTATGGACTCTCGAATACAGGTCTTTAAAAGTTTGTTTCTTTGCATTTCCCTGCTCATTAGCGGTAGATGAATATTTTGTTGATACCTCTGATACTAGTGGTTTTTCATTGGGTTGCTTGATTCTAGTGTAGAAAATGCTTTTAGACTTCTTTTCAATGAAAGAACGCTGAGGAGTAAGTGTTTGTTTGGAGTTGAGCTTAGTGTTGGACTTATTATAGTAGGTCTTGATTTTGGATAGTTCTTTGATGCTTTTGGTTCGAGAGTACTGAGACAAATAGTTATTCTTATCCCAATTCATCATATATATACTTTTATCTATAAAATTTATTCCATAAAAGTTATCCATACTTATAATCATTCAGTGGTTCTCCCAAAGTGAAATACTTCCATCTGAGTGGCCAGCAAGCAAATATTGACTTTACAAACAGGCAAAACTCTCAACTTTAATATTAGCATTGATGCTTTGAGCTAATTAAAGAGTTGTAAGATTCCAGACTTTAATAGTAGCATCTTGACTAGTACTTATTAAAATATTATCAGAATTAAGGTTTAAGTCAGTGATGTCTTTTGTGTGGTTCTTAAATATTGTTAATAGATTTAGAGTTGTAATGTTATAAATCTTAATTACTCCTCCTTTTTCACCCATAGCCAAGTACTGATTATTAACGACAATTTTTAGGATAGATCTCTGATTATCTCCAATAGTTTTAATTAAAGTACCAGTCTTTCGATCCCATATCTTTATGCTATGGTCCTAACCCCCAGTATAGATATATTTTTCATCTATAGAAGCAGCAATAGTGGAGGAATCAAGGGAATGAGCCAATTTACAGTATACAATATTAAAGGAAGTATAGGAAAATAAACAAAAATTTCCATCCTTAGAAACAGTAGCAAATATTTTTGAACTGGAAAGGATGGCTATTTCATTAATTGTAGGTTTATGAACCATTAAACCAAGACTTTTTTCATTGACTAAATCATAAACACGAACTGTTCCATTAAGTTAAGCAAACACCCCAATACCATTAGTAATTTGAAAAGCAGTTGTCATGTTGGTTATTTTCAGTTCTTGAGATTTCCTGGTTGTAAGATCAAACATGTAGGTTGGTCCTGATAGTGTTGAGAAAAATATTTGCTCTAGAGAAGAGGCTATCAGTTACTGTACAGGTGCAACATAGGTTGAAGTGGTATTAATGAAATGATAACTACCTGATGCTAATGTCATGACCAGGCAGTAAATCAAGAATTGAATCATATTTTTGTCAAATATCCTTTATATTAGTGATAGAATTATCATTTATCAATGGTAGTCAGACGCTCAGTATTTTGCTCCATGGTTCCATCATCATATTTTATTTCAGTAATGATTTAACTAATCTTAAAACCATTTTCATAAACAGTCTTTACTGTTTCTTTTTTTGCCACGATTTCTTTAGCTGGAGATTGAAACATTTCTGGAAGACGAAATTCGCCATTCTGTGTTTGAGGTTTTTGACTAGATAACTAGGTAAACATATCTCTTCTACCATTTTTAGGGCTATTTTTAGATTTCTCAGACTCCGATTGACCTGATATATGATGAAATTTTGAATTTTGATCGTGAACTGATGATTGTTCTGCTTTGGGATATTTTTTAGGTGTTGAGGTACCAAAATTAAAATGATTACCAGTGTTTGTATTATTAGTTGGTAGTGACTTTAAATTTTTTTATGAAATTGTAATTACACTAACTATTTTCTCTTCTTGTAATCCTGAGTGTATTCCAACATGGTAAAACTATGAGCTAAAGATAGCGTTTCTATGTGCTCGATCTGGGACCCCATCATCTACAATGAGGCTTAAAACTGTCATTTAAGGTGAGTTTCGATTGGGTAGATTGAAATCATTTCCTATAATTTAAGCTAGACTTCCACTGACCTTTTTACAATATCTTTGTATTCTCTCCTTGAAATTTGATTTATCTGAACCAGCATGTCCATTGATTCCACTGCGACATAGATCTACACAATGATCTCTAGCAGCTAGAGTAAGTCCTTCATGTAGTGTAAGTGGATGAAGTGATTTTTGTGTTTGTAGAAAATTAATAGCTTCTATCCATGCTTTTTTCCCCTAATTAGTTTAATAGATGATGTCATTCATGAGTCCTATTTCTTTTTCATTTTGGAATTGCTTAATTTGCTGCTGTAGTAGATGATAAAAATGAGTTGGTTGCTGTCTAGCTAGATTTAAATAATATAGAAGTTCTTGTTGATTCATGGTTCTAAAAAAGAGTTTAATATTTCGATTATAAAAGAAGATTCGATAACTTCAGATCTTTGATTATTCAGAACAGTGTTGATTTAATAAAAGGAAAGATCAAAAGAAATCAGTGTCTTTGAGAAAACATTTTTTCAATTTTACTGTAGTCTCTCAAACTCCCTCTAATTATATGCTTAAACTATTATATTTGGAGTTGTAAAGCTTATCGAACCTTTGAATACCTGTTATTGTACTCATCCAGAAGAAAACAAAGCAGTTCAATTAACCTTAAATTCATTATCTGCTTCGAACCAAATAGACTAACATTGATTTTTTCTAGCTTAAACATACTGTCTTCAATTTCATTGATACTATCTTCAATGAGTATCATTGCTATGGTTTCTTTCAATGTTTGGGCATAATCCACAATTAAGGGTTGACAACTTATTTATTCCGAAATTGTACTAGAGTTTTCACCAAGTTGAGTCTTGTTTTTCTTCATAAGTTTATAAATGATATATAAGTAAAATTCCAATACTAAATAGCGCCCAATTACTTCTTCTATAAGATGATGTTAATAATATAGATGCGATCAATCATAACTTTGGGTGTCAACTGTTGGACCATGATATTTATAATAAATCTGCTGCTATTTGTGGATCTAGTTCTCCTTAGGTATCTGTAGTATAATAGAAAGTAATATCTTTTTTATCTTTTTTACTAGAATAACTCATATTGAATGATTTACTAACATAATGAGCACTGTATGAAGGAATTGTTAAAGTAGGAGATTATCCCTTACTTTTGCTCATCAACTGTGGTAAGTATGAATTTTTCTCTTCAACTTGGTTATAATATTCAACTTTAATTTAAGGAAGTGAAGATTTTAATTAATTTTCAGTTGTCTGATGATATTGTTGAGATAAATTTTCCTGAGAATTCTATTAATTTTATATTTCTTTAAAGATTTTTTGAGATGGTTTCTGAAAGCGATCTTCAGAAGACAATGAATAATCTTTCTCTAATTTATATTGGACTTATTTTATCGATTTTGAAGAATCTATAAACACTTGACTCTATGTTCGATAAGCAGGAGAAACACTACTTCTTATTTCAGTTAGTGTTGAAGTTGGATTAGATTACATCCTTTTCAAAGGAATATGATGTTCAGGTGGGACCTACTAAACAAGTCGATGATAATGATTGGGGTAGCAATTAAATAATGATGTTCTATTGATACTTTGCTACCTTGGAGTTAAATATGTATTTCTGAATGTTAAGTTACCACAGTCTGGTCTTGGTGAAATATGTGATTTAAGATAGTGTAAAGCTGGAATAAAGATAGTTTTGCCTGATTTTGGAGGTTGTGTGTATTGGGGAAGATAACCTAAGGGACTGTTGATTTGTACTCTTGAGGATAATTGTCTTCTTTAAGTCTGATGGCTATAAAATCGCCTTGACTATCTAGGGACTTGTTAGAATTTGAATATTTTATTAATATTTCTCCGATTGTAAGTAGTGATTGATGGATGATGCTAGAGTTATCTATTGCTTTCACTATTGGGTTGTTATAATTTATATATTGTTTAAGGTTGCTGATTGATGTTTATCCTTGGATTCCTAGGAGTAATTATTATTGATTATCTTTATTATCTTTTTTCTAGAGTGACTGTTTTTATATCTTCTTACTAAGATTTGGATATGAATGAATTGTTTGATTGACTGTGATTCCTATTGATTTCCATGATAGATTCAAATCTGTCTGGAATTTCAGTTCTATGTTTTCTATGTTATGTATGGTATACCTAGCATATTCACTAAAAAGAATCTTTGCTTCTTCAAATCCTAATTCACGTTTATAAGATTTCTTTTTGATAAATTAACACAACCTTTATGGTTCCGAATCTGCATCAGTATTAACTGATAAAATATTGATAATATCTGCTACCATAGTTGCTTAACCAATAGATAACTCTTAATCATAAATTGGATAATTCCTACTTAAATCTGGATTCAACCAGACCCTTACATGACCTTTTTCATCAAAGCAAATCTGATTTTATTCAACCTTAAAATGATATGATTTCTCAGATAGTTTTTGATACCCATCCAGGATACAAAGACCAACATAGAGATTTTCAGGGTAGGGAATATCCTTGATATCACTCAATCTGGTATGCATGTGGGGAATATATACTTTAGCCAGGTATATTGTAGAGCAAATTTACTTTTTAGGTTTTTCTCTGAGGTATAATGTATTAACTATATTTCTTTCATTGAGTCTCCACATGAATGAATTGACATAGATTTGATATTATTATTGATCCAGATACGCTATTTAGTATTAATCAATGAGTTGACCATAGTTTAAGTGTCTATAGGTGCGATAGTCACCATATTCCATCTAGTAATTTTAGTCATCATTAACCTAAGTCCACTCTTGTTAATGGAATGAAGGCATGATAGTATGTACTCCCTGGTTCCCCATTTTTAACTACTAACAATAAAATAACCAATGTAATAATATAAGAATAGGATTAACTTATAAAACAACCATTCATACATTATTTAAGCATTTATAAAGAAATTTTGTTGATATTTATTTATTAGTGATCTATATTTAAATATGTCAAAAGAAGAGACTGGTGCATCCAGTAGCCAATATCAAAGTTATGAGGACCAGCACCAGAAGCCTAGGACCTATAGGGTAGAGGAATCAGTTAAGTATAATATCACTAAAATCCATGGGGATAAGAGATAAAAAGCTATTTTGATGAGGACTATTAGCTATGCCTTATTTGGAGCCAGAAGATACCGAAATATTTACTTAATATGTTCATTAAACAATTTCTATCATGGACTTAGAATAGCTAATATCTTCCAGCAAGGTGTTGAAGGGATGGCTATTGTGATTAAGTTTGAAAAAGTACAATATTAAGAGTTTGAAGAGGGATCTAATGAGGGTAAGAATAAGGAATATTCAATTATTATTATCAAGCTTACTAGGACACCTACCCAGGCAGATAAAAATTAACCAGGATACAATGAAGGACTTAAAAAAGAAAATATTAAAAGACCAATCAATGAGTAAATCATTATTTAAGGATAGAGTTTTCAAGAAGTCCAGATCTGAAAGAAACTTTAGGCCAAATAATCAATATAAGAACAACAGAAATTATGAATATAATAACAGAGAAAACAATTTCAAAAAGTAATCCAATCAAAAGAACTACCAAGAAAACAGATACAAGAACAATGAACGACCCAGAAAAAACAAGGGTTACAGACATGGTAACGATTATATTTATACTATATAGAACGTAATGAAGAGCCAGAGGAGTATGAAGAATATTATCAGAGAGGAGCAGAAAAGAAAAGAGGGGGCTATAAGCGTCAGGAGGAAAGTAAAATTAAAGAACACTCCTATAAGTAGGAACACCTCAACAGAGACATTCAGGAGAGGGGATCAAAAAGACCACCTAGACAGAGATATGATGATTGATAACAAATGATTCGTATCAGTTCAGTTATTCTAAACTACCACTAAAAGATGTGCGACTCATAATTTATAAAATGTTAAAAGATATTTTTTTGAAAATTTAGGTCATTCACTTGCAATCATAATACAGGTTCTGCCCTTATTTAAAAAGGGTAATAAAGGATGCAAGACCAAGTGAGACTATTTTTTTCTTAAATATTCCCATCAGTGAGACCTCTTATCTTATAGGTCAATGCCCAATAAATAATACTCCATAAGCACTAACACTTCGCATAAAAAAATAAGGGATAAAAAAGTTGATTCCCACTAGACAAAAAGGTCTTTATAATCAATTCTGGCTTCGGCTTTTGTGAGTCTCTCTTTGATTTCTTTTAATTATTGGTTGAAAAATGACTTATTATTAGTATTATTAGTTTAGTTTGTATTCCTAATATTTCAACATCTTATAAAAATTTTTCAATTTGTTCATTTAATTGTTCCAATCGATTGATTAATTTATTTTGGATTTCCGTCCACATTTCTGCCTTGAATTTTTTCATGTTTTTAGTTATAATTTTATCAGTAATGTTTAACTTCAGAAATTGTTTATAGAGTAACTTAATTAAATTTGCCTATTAATACTGTTATAGAAGTTAAGGAACTTAAAAATAGTTGTAAGTAAAAATTTTGAATTTTTTTAAAAAATTTGATAATTAAGGAAAGAGGGGGGTTTAAAATCATTCATTTGATACAATCTTGAAGCATTTGCTTCTTTTTTATTATGAACTAACCATTCTCTAACTTTAAACAGGGATTATCTTATCTTGAATAGACCCATTGTCTCTGAATTTACTTCTGAATTACAATTTTGGATATTTGGAATGTCCCATCACTGCTTTATTCTTTAAATAAATTTTAGAACAAATAAATTGTAGATCAACTTAAATATTATACCAGTTATATGATTAGAGAGAATGAGCAATGAAGAAGAGGAGGTATGAACCAGCACAGTAGAATCAACGATCATTCCTATGGGGAGACACATCTCAACAGAGGCATCAAAGAGGGGATCAAAGGGACATTCATTCTTATTTTGTTGGTTGAATGGCACAACCATTTTCCTTCTTTCTGGAGCTAAATTAATACTCTTCAGCTGGTTCTAAAGTTGAGTAGGTTTGCTACTGTATTAGAGTCTCCTCCTCAGGTTCTTGATCTCTTGGCTATGCTGTTGGGGGTTTCTTGTCCCACCAGTTTTTCCCCTTTTAAAATAGACTTCTAAAGCAACTGAATGATCCTCCTTTATTCTTATTTAAATTTTAGTCTAACTTTTGGTTACTTTTGCTGCATTTGATGTTGGTTTATTTCAATTAATGGTTTAATTATTCAAATTATTAGTGCAATTAGCCATTACTTTCCTTACTTATTAGAGCTATTTCCTCCAGAGTGCTTTTGGACCTTTATTAATAATCCTTTCCGAGTTTTGTTATTCTCTTTTCCATTCTCTCTGTACTTTGTTCTATTTTTTTTCCTAAATTGCACAATACTTCCTCAAATTTAACTAGTATCTTATTTACAGTCTATTAATCTAACATTTTGCTTTATTTTTACATTGTTGCTAATTAAAAATTTGATTGTAAAATAGCCACATTTAGAACAAATAAATTCTAAGCAACAAAGTTAGTGAGTTAATGATCAATGACATCAAAAATGAAACAATTATCGGTTGGAATTCTAGAAAAGATCAATGAAAATTGTTAATGCTTTCAACTTGATCTCTGATAAATAACTGTCAAGCATGAACTGACTGCATCTCCAACTGCAAGGACAATAAATAATTAATAATAAATGATTCAACTTCCATATAGTCATAATTTAATAATGTTAGTTTTTTCCAGTGATTGCATCAATTTTGAGTACACTCCAGAGTCTCATTTGAAAAGTGCATTGATCCTAAGCAACCACTCATCAGAAACCATATACTTTAAAGTTTTTTAGATATTTAAGCCTAGATGAAATTGTCCCATCCGAAAAATTATCTTGTTGTCCCCCATAACAACCATACTGTGTCTTCAGGAGAAAGCCTAAGCTTCGAAATTACCCTCCACAAAGATGTAAATGACTATCTACAGAAAGTATGTATCACAGTGTTATGACAATAAATTCAAATGCTTCTATCGGAAAACAGACCCTAATTCAAACACTATTCCCAATATTGAATATATGAAAGACACCTTCTCTAAAAAGCTGCCAGTAGTGGTTCATAACTTACCCCTTGAATTTCAGCAACCCGACTCCAACCGAAATAGTGAAGTGAATACCATTTATAATAATTCACAACATTCTAGACACAATAGTAATAATAAAACGACATACCAGCAACAGATAGTAAAA
The DNA here is from genome assembly GCA_949152475.1 of Terebella lapidaria. Lineage (NCBI taxonomy): Eukaryota > Metazoa > Annelida > Polychaeta > Terebellida > Terebellidae > Terebella > Terebella lapidaria. The sequence continues at coordinate 17,663 of CASCJZ010000081.1, forward strand.
TATCATTATAACTAAGACTGATTTAAAGTCATAAATCAATCATATAAAGAGTGAGCAATCTAAAAGAGAATTCAATCAGAAAGAATAAATTGGTCAACAGAAAGCATCTGGAGTTAGCTCAATTTTACTGTTATTGGGAATTTCAATAGTGTTAGGAATGATTCTATCGATATGGTATTGAATTAATCCATGCAAATCATAATTTTCATTAATCTTCGGCAACAAAGGGAATATCAGAAAACATTGGGTAATATCTAGTACTTACAGTGGATTTAATAACATGATTTTAGACCTATGAACCACAGCAACTTTAATGAATCCAGTAAAAAGGTAATATAACAAAAAATAAGGGATTTCTTCCACAACTATGATGCCCAAATGACCAATTGGATTCACAAATCTTGCAAAAAGCTCTTCCACATTCTGTACATCTTACACGATTGCAACCCCCTTCTACATCAAATCTTACTCCACAACATTGCGCTACTTGCATGCTAGAAGGAAGTTTTACTACTGAAGATGCTGGACATAATTAATGTGGGTCATGGGCCTTTCGGGTACATTGAAGACAGAATAGCTTTTCACAATATCCACATTTAGTTTAAGTTTGATTGAAGGTTTGTTGGGGAATCAAATAACCTTCACAGTTTACAGTTGGACAATGTTTTAAGGTATTCAAGGTAGAATTTGGTAGGTCCTGTGAACCACGGACTAAATCTTTCCATTGCTCTTTGGTTGTTTCTCCCATAAATTAAAAAGATGAATTATCTTCACAGTAGATTTTGGCATTGCAATTTTCAATAAAGCAGATAGGATATTTTCGATTTTATATACAATGTCTTAAGTTACTCTAACAGCACTATAAGCAAGCAACACAGTGATTGCAATTTGCAAACTTTCTAAAACTTTCAATGAATTTTCTCTGGCAGATCAAGCAAGTAATATGACCTAATTAAGATAAAGGACCAGATCGTAACCTTGGCTGATTAGAATGTGATCTGTAGGCCATATCTTGAACTATTTTGCAGCTATATAATGTATTATTTATCTGTCAAAGTGCCTATTCAATCATGAAAATATATATTGTTCAATATTATCTATACATAATTTAAAGTACTGCCTATTTTGATCAAGATTCCATTAAAGCATACTTCTCAACTACTTAAACTATCTTTTCAAGGTGTTCGATACTCTTTCCCCATATAAAAGTTGCATGCCCAAACTTAAATTACTCCCAAGACTAAGAATATAACATCTTGATACCTTATTGGGAGAGTTAATCAATTATTGGTTGATTCTTTTTGCATCTGAAACTGATGCTAGTCTATCATAGGAACCAACAAATAAATGAACAGGTACATCAATAGCTGATAGATTGTAAAGGGGTGGTTTAGAAGTTCCATATATTTCCAAATTTTTCTTGACTCCATAATCATATTTAGCAAACTTGTACCCATTTTAACAGTACTGCTCAAAATGTTTCAAATTTTGAAGACTAGAGCCAGCTGGAAAATGACCATTAATTACTGGCAATCTCTTAAGGTTATTCACAGTGTTGTTTTCCTAGGATATTTCATATAGACCCTGCTAACAAATATAGTTGTTCATTGAACAGATATCAGATAATACTATATTCGATTTTCCAGGCATTAGGAACATTTCTTTAGTTCCAGTTTTGGAAAGAATATCACTTATCTTACTTTTAAGTAATCTTTTCATCAACTTAGAGTTCATGAATTCCAAATAAGCAACTGGGCCTAAAGCTATAAATGAACCTAAATTTTCTTTAATAACAGAGTTATTCTCAGCTAGAGCAGCAAACATTATTGTAGTTCCTTGACTATGGCCAATATAATGTATGGGTCTCTTGGTAGCATTGAAAATATATTTAAAAGCCGCAGGTAAATCATATTTAGCCATTTCATCAAAGGAAAATCCCCAAAAATCTCTCTTAATAGGGTTTAATTATTTATTACTATACTTATTACCGCGTGAATTTCCTAACCATATGTCATATCCTTGATTGGCTAGCACAAATCCAGGTGCTAATTCTTCATCATTCACAACCCATGTATCTGATGAATCAACCAAACCATGTTGCAGGTAAATAACTTTATCAAGGGATTGAATTGATGTTTTCTTTTCTGAATAGAATTGATCTTACTTTGAATGCGATAGAACTAAAGATTATATCCATCTTATGTTGGAATAATATGTCTTTCAACTGGATAACCATAATAGGTGCAGTACTCAAAAAAAGACAATTTGGCTTCAAGACTAGTAGCTGATACATAAGTGAAGACAAGGAAGAGAAATCCTATAAAGAGAATTTTGATCATTTAATAGTTTATAGAAACAAAAAGTTTTATAAAGTCATAAGATTAGTCCAGGAATTCAATATGACAAGTACTTTCTTGGAAAAATAGGCTTGCTCATTAAAAGTAAACATTTTATTATGGATATAAATATCTATTGTAATATAAGCTGTGCCAAATCATTCAATATGAGGAAGTTACTAGGATTTCTCCTGTTCAAAGTTGACATTGGTGAAACAATTTAAGAATATGGTTGGAGTTGTTTGGCTCTATAAGATACTTACTTTGTTCGACATGCCTCTAGTAAGTGATTCGAACAGGAGACCAGACTCTCTTGATGTACATTTTGGGGGAGAAATCTGAGTTATAATTTAGTTGAATTATTAATCAGGTAGTTCTTCAAACAAGTTCTTATTATCGAAAAGAGCCCATTCTTCTTATATTGGGGGTTATAGAGGGTCAGGTTAGGATTTTTTTTATTTTTTGAGCTCTATCATTTTTTTTGTTTGATATTATCGGTTATCATTAAGTATTACTATAAAAGGTTGATTTTCGTTGATTTTTTTTATTAGTAATGAAAAAGTGAGGATTACTCATGAGTAAACTTGTTAAAATAAATAATTATTGAAGCATACTTTAAATACCATATATGATGTGAAAAAATTATAGTCTATTTCTTTTTAAGATCAACTTAGATTACATCAGTTTCTGTTGTTCTAATTAATTTTGGTTCCAATTCCTTATTGATGAATTGATTAGTTTGTCATTTATATTCCACTTAATTATGTAAATCAAGACTGAACGGTCTAAGTTGATCAAAGTTATTATACTTCGCATTAGGATTCATCGAATCACTAAGTTCTGGAAGAAATGGGCTAAAAAAACCAAGCATAGGAAGCTAATTCTCAAAGAATGGCTTCAAACAGAATAATCATATATCAGGGATCTAGGTGTTATCACTGAACAAATCGAAAAACCCTTCTTATAGGAAGCTCTCATCACAAATGCGGAAAAAATAATTCTTTTCCCAAGCTTAGAAGCAATGAAGCAACTATCTGGAGAGTTACATGCTAAAATTAAGTAAATATTGGATAATTTTACCCATGATAAAACCTGTATTGGAGTTACTTTGATGTACTTTCATAAATTTTTCACGCTGTATAGAGAGTACTGTAACAATTTCTACAAGGGCCAAGCTATTCTTCAAAAAATACGTCAATAAAAATCAGATAAACTCAATGAAATCTAATCTAAGTTAATGATGGATTTTCAGTCATATTTAATTAAACAGTTCAAAGACCACCTAAATATCAACTACTTCTCAGATAGTACCAAAAGCTTTACCTAAAAAACATGCAGATTATAATGCTATTAGTGAAGCTATTGAAAAGTATAAAGAAGTCAATGACGAAAATAATTAATCTATGGAATTACAACTCAAAGCCCAAAAACTTATTAAACTAGAAGAAAAATATCATCTAATTATTTAGAGTAATCGAATATACCTGAATAAATTTGAGGGATATGCTATTGAAGAAACATTAATCCCTGTAAGAGTGTACTTATTCAATAATCTACTACTAGTTACCAAAAAAGTCAAAGAGCAGGACTAAATCGTGATTAATAGGTTGTAAGGATCTACTTGGATCATAGAAGTTTTGTAGTGGATCAGGTTGACTTGAAATATTTCCAAATAGGACTCTTTCTTAGTGGGAAAAGAATTAATATGCACTTTACATTCAAAACTCTAGCTGAAAAATAACTAGTTTATAACAGTTTAACATAAGTGATTGAATAGCTATATAAAAACAAGTAATAAAGAAAGGAAGCTATTTTAAAAACTAAAAGCAACTTTCATGCCAAAAAAAAAGTGTCTTTAACTATGTCAGAACAAATATTAAACATGATCTACTTACCTGACTTTAAGATAAGTGTCATTGGAGCCGAAAAAGAAATATTTCTTCTATTAAGACAGAAACCTTCTATATTATTAAAATTGATTCAGCTAGTCCCTAACTATTGTCTCAATTTATCTAATTTTAATGGAACTAACTATTAGCCATCTATCAGGACCTTGTCATACAGAATTAAGGGACCTATTTCCCAGTATTAGATGTGAAACCACAAGAAATGGGATACTATGAAATCACTAAAAATAAAAACTAAAATTATCTAATACCGAATGATGCATATTGAAAAAGTCTTAAATTATATCTTTCGTTGTTAGGAAATCATGTCAGTAGCAGATAGTGTTAGATCTAAAATTGGTATTGATGATGTCTTTTGGAAGTATGTTACAACCAGTCAGCAAGAGAAAAAATGTGAATGTTAGTATTGCTAAAAATGTAATAAATGTCAACTTTTAAAGAACAAAGAGTAGCAATGAGACAGTCACTTAGTACCAATCCTGAACAATTTGTTTAGGAACTGCCAGTGCTAGATACAGAACCTAGAAACATTTGTGTGTATGCTTTAACTAAAATTATGACCCTTGTTAAGAAAGCAAGTAAATAATAATTATGTTCTTTTGAAGATAGAATGATTTGGCTTGATTACTAAAGAGGAAGACTTGACTATTATCTTCTCAGGTACAAAAATGATGAGAAAAATATGAAAGTAAGAGTATATTTCCCTAGTGTTGGAAATGAAGATGATTATATCCAGTTATGCATCAATAATAGCAGCTTGGTATATGATATCTTGATGGAAATCAGTCAAAAATGTGGTATTAGCTGCACCAGAGACTTTGGACTCTTTATTGATGATCAGGCAACTCCAGATTATTGGATCCAGATTAAAACATCATGAAAGTACTCAATAGGATAGATTCAGAAGTTGAAGAAATTAGCAGCACATCATCTGGATTTTTCAATAGATTAGGTGTAAAATTGACTGAGCTTAAGAAATGGGGGGAGGATGTAGTAGTTGGGAAGAAATCAAGATTATACTTTAAAAAATACATAGTTTTAGACCCTTAAACAGAACTAAAAGCATGTGCTACTAACCTGAAAGAGCACAATTGATAGTAAGACAAGTATGTTAGCGCTTTTTCAATGAAAAATTGGTACTAAATTTAATGGAAAGTTCTAGGCTTTGCAGTCTCTATTATTCCTTAACCTAAATGTAAAGATTGCCATATTTAAATAAATCAAATTTCCAATAGAAAGAATGAAGAAAACTTTTACCACCTAATCAATGGTTTTTACTTCAATAAACTCAGACATTCAGGACAGAAGACATATGATGAAATCCTTGAAATAAGGACTCAGCTGGGGAAATAATCTTCAAAGTTTAATTGGATTTATTCTTAAATCCTTGAGTTGGTAACTCCTACAATGGGATATCAGACTTTTTTCCATAATGTTACCAACCACTATCCAGACTCTTTGCTAACTGATGAGACTGAATTGTTAGTTGGAGTAAATTACCAATCACTAATTATTGCTAGAAAACATGTATTAACCCCTTTGTTAGAGTTTTATCTCAAGAATTTGAAATACAAGATTACTGTATTTTCTTTATTCATTGAAGGTGAACAAAGGACCTATCGGTTTGATGGACAAATGATGTACAACCTTAAAAACATGATAGAACTCTATAAACTATACTCCTCTAAATTTGGTTGATCTTTTAATATCAAGACTTTTTATATGAACTTTGAGGGACTGGAATTATTTCTTCTTTAACTTTTACTGCAAATGGACATAGTGAAGATAATATTTCATCTTAACTCTGGTTGAAGCTAGCCTCTGACATAAATTCTTTAATAAATTCATTGGGTCTTTCTTTTTTGCACTGGAACTACTCTAGCTCTAGCTGATTCCAAGTGCTGTACTCATAAGAGAATGAAGTTTATGGATTCTATTTTCCTTTGCTCTTTTCTGTTAATGACTTCTTCTGGAGTAAGTTATTTTTTATCTTTTTCAGGTTTTTTCTTGGTTTTCTGTTTCTTTTTTTATTTAGAAGCTGATGACTATAGCTGTAATTCTTATTCTTCTTGAGTTCAGCTTCTTTTTCTGCTTTTTCCTTTGCTTTTTTATTAAAAGCTTCATAAATGAGCAAATTGCTTTTATTAAACCAGGAGAAAAATAAACCGATGGTTTGGGAATTTGTCTTTATTTCAAATTTTTAGGGTGAATGGTTCCTTCTCTAACTTACTTAGAGTATTCATAATGATTCCCAATAATTCCCATCAATTCATCAGAAGAAATATTCTTTGCTAGATCGATTCTGTCTAAATTTAATGGTTCTAACTTATCTTATAGAGGATTGTATGTTGTTGCTAGAAAAAAAATGAGTCTTACTTTGTAACTATTTTCTTCAAATTTTTCAGGTATTAACTCCTTAAAAATTTCATGGTTTTTAGCAAAATTAATAACTTAATCCATCGTTTTATGGTGAAAAAGTAATTTAATTGCCTTTTTGATACCTATTTTTTTTAATAGATTGACAATAGTCAGATCCCGCTAATATAGCTGCATTGATTCTATTTTCTTAAGAAAGCTGAAAATACCACTGTAAATATTGATCCTTAATTTTACTATTTGTAGTATGCTTAGCAATATCCAAATACTCACACTCTCCATTCTGATTCAACTTATAAATCACATTGACACCATAAATAAGCAAGTCAGAGTCTTAACTGATAGCTACATCAACTATCTTAAGCTTAATCATTTTAGCTATTTGGGTATCTGCTTCAAAGGGAGCTACCAGATACTAGAGATTTAACTTCTTCAACATTCCCAAAACTTGCATGATAATTTTCTCATTAACAATGATACATCTTGATAAATATTTTCTTCCTTACTCTATCTTCCCATCCTTGATGCATTATAAACCTTTCTGTTTGTTTTCTTCTTTGGCTTTGAATCTTTTATCGAGAGTTTCTTGCTTCATAGGTAGAGTTCGACATCAAAAATAAATATAGGTTTAATATTGTAGTATTTGAGCATTTCAGACATTTGTATAAGATAGTGTAGAAATTTGGTAGATTCTATATCTTGGTTGAGATCATAGTGCATGAATAGCAACCACGATAGATCCAGGCCATGGCATCAACAGCAGCTGTCATGTTTCTAAAGGTTGAGATGTGCTATTTTTCAGTGATTGGCTTCAAAAAGTCGAGTAGCTTTTCTATTCCCATATTCAGCGCCAAAATAAAATTGATTACAATAGAATCAGAAATATAGTAACTCTATATTTATAAATACATATTAACTTTTTAAGTTTTTAAATTCATAAGTTTAACTGACCAGGGAAGGTTCATCAAGGCAAGAAAAACTCAGAGAAGGTCATGACATCATCCACCACTACTTCTAGTAGTCTCTATCCGGGGTAAAGTGGAAGCTAACATGATCAACATTTCTCACGCCATGCCATGTACTACTGTTAAGTCAGTTGTGCATTCTGAAAGCTGAGTTGTCAGCTGATGATTATTCATATATTCATATTTATAAATAAACTATTAAATATTAGAAATAAAGTATTAACCAATGAGATATCTGGTTAAAAACTTATGAGCTTATATTAATTGAAATAGGCAACTATCTAAATGTAGCTTGATATATGAATAGATTGAGTTATGCTTCTCTATCAGATATATACTTTTCACTTATATAAATTTCTGTTTTTGTAATAGAATAGTTTTTATCATCTATTTATTGGGTTGACTTATATATAATAGGATATAAGATTAATGAACAGCAATCATTCTTGCACTGACCACCTACTTAAACAGTCACACAAGCCCCAATAGATTGACTCAACTCTAACCCATTCTATTGCCTAAAGATTCATAAGAGATGTACTTCCAAGGAATTTGAACATGAGAAGAAAAATTATTTAAAGAAAAATTTAGGAAAAATAAGAATATTTGAAGGAATTGGAGTTGGTTATTCATGAAGCACATGTAGATATTGATTTAGCTTGATTATTTCTAAATTTATCTATATTTCCATATCAGATTGAAACCAATGGGAGCATTAGACCTTAATCATATTCTATAATATGGTAAAATTGAAATTAGTAATATGTGAATTAGGATTTTGGAATTTCAGTTCTTTTTAGAATTTTATTAAATTGTACAACTGAAAATATTATCATAATAATAAGCATCTATTTAAGTGGAGCATTATACTAACTCTGGAAAATTCTGAAGCTAATTATTAGTTCTAATCATCATCAAATAAGAAAACTGTAATACAAGCATGATTCATAATTTTATACATTGAATCACAAGAAACTTATCTTTCTCCAATTATTACCCATAATTTCCTCTTTTTCTTAACTCCAAATTGCCTATTTTTTTTCTTATAGATTTTCTTCTTTTTGGGGTTGTAAATTAGAGACCCTTTCCTCTTCATATTTCCTTTGTTTTTCTTAAGTTTGTCTGGATTCTTAATTTAGATTAGAATGCTAATGTTGCTCTTCATTACTGATTAAGCCTACTGTGGGGTTAGTACTGAAATAGTAGAGCTTGATATGATTGTCTAAGAGCTATAGTTGGACTTTATTGATTTCATTAATGTCGAAGGATGATTGATTGTCATACATTTCTGTTGCAGTGGTAAATAATATTTGTGAATTAGTTTTAATAATACTTATTACTAGCACTTGTATCAGAATAGTACAAATACTACTACTATCTACTAAACCACCTTTGTATTTTTATTGTTTAAATATTGCCTAAATCATTTAATAGTGCTTTCTAAAACATTTATATAATCTGATTTAATTTGAATCATGATCTGGTTTGAAGTAGCAGAGGCTAATCGAATAAGTTATCAATGGTATCAGTATACTTCCATACATTTCTCTGATTATGATAGAATCTATACCTCAGTTGCCTTACCCTTTCAAATTGCCCTACTCATCTTGAAATTCAATCTCCTCATATATACACAACTAGCAATAGCCTTAGAATTGATTGTTGCATTGATCTTATGGTTGATGAACTTTTAAGGATCAGTTTGGGTATGTCTGGAAATAAGTCCATTAAATAGAGTAAATTAATTGGTTATATTGTGTTGACTGTTATTCAGATTGTTGGTTTTATATACTTTATGGTTCTTCAACAGTATGTATTTTGGCTTGAATTTCTTATTAACCTTTTGGCAGTGATAATTAGTAGGAATTGGCTAGTTTTGGGGATAGTGGTAATGATAATGTATACTTGTAGGAGTATATGATCATATATCTCATTGAAATATTTAAAAAACTGCTTTCAATCAAAGAGCAAATTCTTGAGTTTTGGATTTACTACTACCTTATTTTCATTAGTATATTTTTTCTACCGTTTCTGGAGACTATTTCTATTCTTCTACACTTGAATTCATTACTTTACTAGTCTTTAAAGGAGAAATCATTCCAGTATCATATTGAAATCTTTGAATAAGTCCCCACTTTCTCTGCTTAATATCTCTCATTGTCCTTTGATAAGTTTTCCCCATGACAGGTGCTTTTTCAACAGGAGGTGGAAGTTAATCTATATCATCAGCTTCTTCTTCACTCTCCCTAGCCTCAAATATATCTTCTTGACTATTAAACTTGGCCATTATGGGTTCATTATCTAATACTGTTTCTATTTCATTGATTTTTTCCTTAGTTCTTTTCTCATGAGAATTAAGATGAGTTAATTCATAATATAGTTTATCTATTTTAATTTGCTATTCTTCGAAATTGGGTAGTTCTATGTTGATATGTGGACTTATTTACTAGAGATTGATGTGTTCTTCTTTATGATTCTTTGACATTTTCTTAAAATTCAGTCCATATTTCTTTTTAGTGTTATCTACCTCTTCTTTTGTTAATGTATGTAATTCCATAATTTTTATTTGAAGTAAACTTTATTATTCATTGATTTTTTTAAGCTCTTCCCTTAGCTTTTTATTGGCTCCAGGTTGTGTTTTTTATCCGAAAGGAGCGCTTGAAAATTGCTTTCTAGTCATTTTTTCTCATTGCTTGTCCCTTTTGTTTAATTTTATGTTTATATTTGTTTATGACTTATTTGTTGTTCATTTTTTTGAACTTTTTTCTTGAGAACTGATGTATATGGATTTTGAATAGCTTTCCCTATTGGTTCTTATTTATGTTAATTTTGTGTTATATCCTTATGAGTTTTTCTTTTCCCCTATCTTTGAGATAGAAGGTAGTTCTTAGGATGCTCTATTATTTTTATAAGCTTTTATATCTGTTTTGTTTGACTTTGTTATTGTAATTGTTTGTATGTTTTTTAGCTCTTGATTTCCTTAATTGGATGATTTTCTCTTTGAGATATTCTTCCCCAATTTCCTTCTTGTTATTGGGTTACTGTGAGGGTGTGCTTGTCGATGGTTTGTAGTAGTGGTTGTTTCATTTGTTGGTGTATTTTAGGGAGTCTAATGACTGACTATTTATCTCCATGGAGCATCCTTTCATATATTTAGGCTACTTGATTATTTTAAGGTCTGGTTATGCATGGTTTTATATGTTGAAATGATACTAAAAGGTAACATCACATTGATTAAATGGCCAGTATATCATTTAACATGAATATATATCATTTGATTTGATGATTAAGAGAAATAGATAGATACACACTATCACTTATACTATCATTAGGGAGTAGTTTTCATAATAAAATTTGGATCTTTTGTATATTTCTCTTCGAACTTTTTCATCCAACGCTCGAGAAAATTTATTGGAATAACCAAATATTCACCCTGAGCACCATTAACTAATAAATTATCTTTATTGTAGCTCATCATGTAGTTGTAAAGATTCTGAGCAACCAATTTAGAATACTCTTTTTTACCATCAGTTGCTTGTACCAATTCAAAAATCTAATTGAATTACTGGGCTCTAATACAAATTTTTAATGATGGTATTTCAGCTATATCTGGTCTTAGGGGGAATCCAGTAGAAAAAATGTCCGATGGTCGATTATTTGATATTGCCCCAATATACTCCATAGATGTATAAGGTGGAACTGAATAGGATAGAGTAATTGCATAGTTAGGTGGAAATACTGGTTGTTTAGTGATAGGCATAGGTTAGGAACCAGGCCAGGATTAGCTAGATCTATATGGAAGATGTTATTAGTGCATTCAAAGTTATAAATAGGTAGTTGTCCTGGTACAGTGAGGCTAAAAGGAATGTTCATATTGGTATTTTAT
>CASCJZ010000082.1:0-10616 GCA_949152475.1 Terebella lapidaria
CCCCAACCCCAACCCCAACCCCAACCCCAACCCCAACCCCAACCCCCAACCCCAACCCCAACCCCAACCCCAACCCCTGATATCATAATATCGATATCAAAACTAATCAATAAATCAATTCAAATATATATCATTGAACAGTTAATTTCGAAAGATTCTAACACATGCAAGTGCCTACATTGTCTCTTTCATCATCCAGAGCTCGCAAAAATGTGCCAACTAAGGATATCCACCCTCAACCTGCAGAGAATTATGGACTTAGAACCCTTTCAAGATAATGCATATAAAGTTCAACCAAATCTTTCAATAGGCCACCCATTTTTCCTAAAAAAAATGATCAACCTCCCAGCTCAATCATATGTAAATAAGCAGGATATGTCTATCTATCTAGATAAGAAACTATACCTATAAATACAATCATGCATGAAGTTCAAGAGGGATCATTAATTGATGTCAAACAATGCGACTATTTTCAGGGCTAACTCTCAGAGCTCTTTAAGACCATAGTATGGGAGTAATAGGGAATTGGGTTTTAAAAAATTAGATATAAATAAGTCTTTATTTGAAAGAAAATTAAAGAAGTTATTTCAAGAAGTTTAATTTTATGAAGATGAGTTAGAAGGTCTTGGTAGTCATCAGGCCAGTAGCTTTGTTGAAGAATTTAGAGGGAATTAAAAATGATTCATTGTTGTCCCATCGAAGTCTGATTAGTGACATTGATGCTCTGATATGCGAGTGATAGATAAGAATATTATCAGGACAGTGACTAACTATGAATTAACATTTTAATCAACAAAGCTTTACTCTTAAAGCCAACATTAAAAAGATCATTAGTCATATTCCATATTTTTACTTCCCAAATAGAATGCATTATCTTGATCTTCGACTTCTTCTTCCACTTATATCACTTTTTTACAAATTGGACATACCCTCTGTTTCACTAGCCAATCCTTGATGCATTCACAATGATGAATATGCCTACATTTTAAGATGGTAACCACTCTCCAATCCCTATCTCATCATAACAAACACAAACAACTATCTTATACATAAAATTACATCTCTTTTTTCAGCTCCTTCTTCACATTCATACTGATTTTTTTCTAATTTTTCGACTTCCTCATTTAGTTAAACCTCTTTGAACTGAGTTTATTTGATTTTCCATTTGAAAAAGTTCTTCATTCTATTATAGGAAGGAATATCCATGAATACTCGCAAAATAGGCTCCCCTTTGATAGAGCTACCACCTTAAGTTGTGGGTTTTTGTTCTTACAATCAGTCAGGTGTTTTCCTTCAAGTTCATCAATTTAATTATTAAGATTGTCTCTGAGAGAAAGGAGTCTTCTCTTCTAACTCCTTTGTTTTTCAAGCTCTGTGTCTGCTACATTCAATTACTAATTTATAGATCTATTTACATTTTGAATTTCCGCTTTCTACTTATTACGTTATTATTTCATCCTCAAGTATTTGACTATACAGCTCTTGATAAGCCTGTGAATAGATAATTTTATCATTGAATTCATCTTCATAAAGATGAGGTGGATTCACAGTGTACACGTTGACCAATTTAAAGATTTCTTTTTCCTGATTGGTAAGCATATGCTAGTGGACGTCTAATGCATACAATTCAGGAGTTTTTTCTGGATAAATCTCTTCAGAGGAACCTTCCTGATTTGAAAAACATGCTCTACAATAGATGGTCAATGTACTTTTTTTGGCTTTATCCATCATCCAATAAATCAAATATAATGCAGATGGAACTTACCTAAAGAGTGATAATTAAATATTTATCTAAACTTGAATCAATATCTACTTTGATTAGAATAGTCTTAATTTTATCTTACTCATCAAAAGGTACTAATTCTAAAAGTTTTAGTTCAGTTTCTTATAAGGCTCTTTATTCTATTCAAAATAGATACAAACTTCGAAAGAAGCTTTATCGTAGTTAATAGTTTTTAATCATTTCCAGAAGCATTTATTACAGTCAATTAGATAAAATACTTTGCAACGTGTTGGGTTAATTCTATCTTATTGAAGCTTCCATTTCAGTATATTTTATTATCAAAGCAAGAATTAATGGAGAAAAAACTGACTTCAGATCTCATAGTTAAAGAAAGAATTCAGAAAACAAATGGTAATATCAGATACAGACATTACCTCAAACAAGAGCTATTAGGAGTTGGAGGCTTTGCACAATGCTTGTCTTGTTGAAAGGAAAGAGGATAAAAAGCCATTATGCCTTGAAAATAGTACCTAAAAAGCTCCTCACTAAAAGCAAAGCAAAGCAGAAGGTAATATAGTGTTAGATAACATAGATATTATCATAAATAAAACTACACCGAATCTCAAAGCATAGAAATATTTGTTAACTATAAAGAGCCTTTGAGGATGAGGACAACATTTATATACTATTGGAACTATGCCGAAATAGAGTATTGTTTTAGTTACTGTGTAGAATATGTTTGAACTCATCAAGAGAAGGAAGAAACTGACCACCTCAGAGACCCAATACTTTATTTTACAACTTATTGATGCTCTATGCTATCTCCATAATCGTAATATTATCCACCGAGAGTAAAATCTGACTTAAAATAGTGTAAAACTTGGGGAATCTACTCATTCATGAAGATCGAAGTCTAAAACTGGCAGATTTTGGGCTAGCCACCAAAATATAATTTACAGGTGATCTTAAACATACTGTATGTGGAACTCCCAACTATATTGCACCTGAAATCATTAGATCTAGTTTGGGATATGGTCATTCTGGGCATTCCTATGAAATAGATGTTTGGAGCACAGGAATTATCATGTATATTATGCTAGTGGAAAGGCTCCATTTGAAACAGCTAAACTTGAAACTACTTATTAGAAGATAGCTAAGGCATAGTATAGCTTTTCCTGATAGTCTCAAAGATGAAAGTGCAAAGGATTTATTAGAGAAGAATTTTAGTGGTAGATATTAGTAAGAGATATACCTTTGAGGATATTCTGGCTCATCCTTTTATGAATCCAAAACTAGGGATTCCTAAAGAATTGCCCCCTTGTTCGTAAGAATCTATTTATATTGATAGAATGATTACTGCTCCCAAATTTGGTGTGTTTGAGAAGTACTCTGAAGGAGAACTCAAAGAGTCAGCTCGAAATGCTTCAATATTAACGATAAAATCGTCCATCGATATTACTCTCACAAATGAAAATTCTGATTTAGATGTTGTTGACAATAGGTCATCCAGATCTAAAGGTAAATCATCATTGAAAAATGTTGCTCAGCAGGCTAGCAAGTTCGTCCTCTTTATCTAAATCATTACAAAGACTGGATAATCTAAGTCGAAGTTCTACTCCTCAGCATAACAAAATTTCAGAAATTTATCATGAAGCAAATGGTCAAAAACTCCAAACTACTAAAAATTCACTATCTAATGCATTTGGAAACAAATATAGGACTGATACAGGAATCCAAACAAATCGCCTTATCACTACCATCGTAATAATCTTTCTCCAAGGGTCTAACTGTCTAAGAGGTAAGATGCATCTGAATAAATCAGGAATGAACAGAACAGTTAAAATAGAAAAAGTAGGTCCAGTTTTCATTGTTATGTATAAATCAGATGCAGTATGGAGTTTTCTGTTGAATAATGGTATGATTGGTACTTATGAAAAAACCTCAACTTAATAGTTATAAGTTGCTATACAATCCTACTGATAAAATATATTTTGAGATTGTCAATGATACTGTAACCAAAAGAATGAAATATGAAAGTGCTTCTGTCAATGAAATATTCAAAATAGAGTTAAATTCCTCTAACCTTTACTGAATGAGCATTATCCATGTGCCAGTCTCAATATGAACCATGAACTAATATTCCTAAGAAGAATCTTTGAAGTCAAGGCTTAAAATTTAATACTGTTCAAATTCAGCAACAATGACATCCAAGCCTATAACTACACTAATTTTAACAGTCTTCTCATCACTAATGATGAGTTAATCTGGCTATAGCTTAAGGATGGGAGGGAATTGAAAAGAGAGACTCAGAGAAAGGATAAATATACAGAATTGCAAAAATAAGGTTCTGATATCAATGTTCCTCAAAGTGAAAAAGATTCTCTATAAAATCAGCAGCATAGGTAAAGATTGAATGTGTTTGATTGTTAAATATGCATATCTATCAATTAATATGACATCTATAATAAAACCATCTCCTGAAAAAATGTCTAATAAAAGGCCTATATATCATAAGAAAGTTAAGCATTCCTTACCTAATTTACCTACAGTACCTTTTCCAACTGAAGAATCTCTCTATCAAGAATTGGTAAATGAGTTAGGTCCTTTAACTCCCAAGAATCAATATCAGCTAAAGAATAATATATCTTGTTGCTACCATAAGCAGTTATCAAGAGTGGAATCACATCAAAAACAACTAAAAAGATTCATTTAGGGGAATTTGAAGAGTAATCAAGAGTTAGAACATAAAAAAGTTTATTATAGGGAGATGATTGAGTTAAAACAATAAAAAGCTTGCTAGAACAAGAAACAACAGATCATGGATTCATCTAGAAAAGTATAATCATCCTTGACCAAGTGGAAATAAACTGTATAGAAACAAAATCTAAGAGAAAAACAACGTATGATAGACTCTAATCGGAGCATTAAAAAATGGGAAGAAAAAGGATAGGTATCAATGAGCAGAAAGCAAAATAGAATGAGGCAACAGTCAGAAAGGATCAAATAAATTTAATAGCATCACTACAAATTAATTAAATAGAGAAGTCAGGAAGGAATAACAGAAAAACGCTCAGAATAACAATCAGCAAGTAGAAAATCAGCTATTTCCAACAACCCTGAAATTTCTGAAAGATATCAAGGTTAGCACCATTCTCTCAAGAATTCTAACTCTAACAAATCAATTTCCAGGATAGGAACTTCTAAAGTAAGTGATTCCTTGGAAAAAGTCTCTAAAAGAAGGTAATTAATCAAGGAAGAAGAACTGGAACAATTACTCTATAAAAGCATAAAAAAGTCACAAAAAATTAATGAAGCCCGTACAATCAAACAATATATGGAAGGACAAAAAAATAAAATAAAGCAATAGAAAAACTCTAAACTTCAATAGCTACATTAAAACCATAAAGTTAAAATGAAGTAAGAAAGAGAAGGTAGAGATCATCATTTAGATAGGAAATATCATCAAAATAGAAAGCATATGAAGGATGTTTCTCTTCCACTCCTGCACAGGGATAAGAGTACCGAAGCAATCAAATATACAATGAAAAAGATATAAAATTATGATTTTTTCCCCACTCAAGGAGTAAGTCCTCATTATGAGAAGCATATCAAATAAAAATTAAGGAATTTGCCGGTCATAACGAATCACTATCTACAGATGCACTTTCAATAGAAGCTTGCTTGATTGACAGTTAACCATTTAGATTTAAGTTTGATTCAAATTAATTATCTTAAGGACTTAATCCAATAGATACTCAATTCTGATAATTGAACTAATTTTATCTTCATATAAGGCTAAAATGAAAAAAACTACTAATTTTTTCCAATTCACTACCCCTTCAAGACATCCTGTTTCAAAGAGGAAACATTAAACCCCTTCAACTGGGACTCATTCTACTCAAACAGAAACTAAATAAAAGTTTAATTATAGTATGGTGAAAATGATTGGTAAGATGAGTATTTATCTTTTAGGACATTAGCAATTGCTTAATGCATTTAATGATCCATATCAATTTAAGAGCAAAAATAAAATCCGTGTTGATGAGAAAAATATTAGAAGTCTTGCAATGGCTGAAGACCGGTTCATTCCATACCGGAAACTGTTGAAGTAATAATACACATCCTGTGAGTATTAGCTTGAAGCTAATGAGTCAAAGGATCCTCAGATGATTTCAATAGCTGAAATATATCATCAATATGTGCTAGGAGGTAATAACTTTATCAACGAAAATGAGCAGATGGCCACTAATACAATTTATAATGAGAGTTGGAGAAATAATAACTTATTGAGGTATCAATGTTCAAATAATAATTCTCCTTTTGATTGTTTATCCGGGGTTGATACAGTCACCAGTAAAGTCAATAGTAATCTGATAAATTATCAGCACAAATATAGGAAAATCCCTAAGAACCCCTGTAAGGTTCTTGATGCACCCTCTCTTCAGGATGACTTCTACTTGAATCTTATTGATTGGTCACAAGATAATCAATTAGCTGTTGGATTAGGTAATTGTATTTATCTCTGGAATGCTGATACTTCTAAAGTAACTAAGCTTTGTGAGTTGGTCAATGATACAGTTACATCAGTTTGTTGGAATAATAAGCAACCCCTACTTTCAGTAGGTTGTAACAAGGGAGATGTCTTGATATGGGATGTTGTAAAAGTCAAACAGCAAAGAAAAATGGGAGGACATGATTCTCGTGTTGGTTCAATGACATGGAATTCCAAAGTATTAGCAACAGGGAGTAGAGATAAAGTAATTTTACAAAGAGATGTTCGTTAACCCACTGATTATATGTCTAGAATGATTGAGCATAACCAATAGATTTGTGGGTTAAAATGGTCATTAGACGAACAATACTTGGCTTCAGGTGGAAATGATAATAAAGTTGTAGTTTGGAGTAATACTGGACAAATAGTTAACAAATTCACAGATCATAAAGCTGCAGTAAAAGCAATAGCCTGGTCACCACATCAACATGGTCTATTAGCTACAGGAGGAGGTACTGCTGATCGAATGATTAAGATGAGGAATATTTTTACTGGTAAAATAGTTTGTGAAAAAGATGTTGGATCACAAGTTTGTAATATAGCCTTTAGTAAAAGTCTTCATGAAATTGTATCAACTCATGGTTATTCCCAAAATGAAATAAATATCTGGAGATATCCTAAAATGAGGAAAACAGCTACCTTAATTGGGCACTCCCAAAGAGTTCTATACTTAGCAAGTAGTCCAGATGGGTCAACAATTGTGACTGGAGCAGGTGATTAAACACTTAGATTTTGGAATGTGTTCCCTTCAGATAGATAAAATTGCCTTAAGAATCAAAATTTATCCTAAATCTAGCAAGGGATATTGTTGAGATGATAAAGTTTTAGTTCTACATAGAAAGTTATAAAATCATAGTTTTAATTATATCAGTAACATAAACTGTCAGATTTGTTGACTAATCAACCATTCAAAGCATTCCTTTTACACATGGGACACTTTGGATTTGTTTTAAGCCAGGGTTATATGCAAGTTCTATGGAATTGATGCTTGCATTTTAGTTAGGTTACCCATTGTGTGTTTTGGAACATGGCATAACAAATACAACATTCTAATGTCTCTACTTGTTCATCCTTTTCTAATTTCTCCTTATTTTTAACAATTTCAATATTTTTTTTAACAGGTACTTCTTTTTTATCTTTACAAAGGCTTTTACTATTGACTCCTTTTTGTAGTTGAATATTTGTTACTGAAACTTTAATTGCAGGTCTAGCAATTTTTCCAATTCCTTTTTTATGCCTAAATATTTTTAATTTCCGAATTTGTAGTGGTGTGAGACCTTTAATTTTTTATTTTTCTTCAAGACTGAATCGATTGATAGCTATTTACCCACTTTAGCGTCCTCTTCCTTCTAACCTTTCATACTATCCAATCATATTATCAATCATTTCCATTGGTCTCTAATATTCTTATTGAAAATGAATATTTCTTGAAAGACTTTTTGTTCTTTCTTTACAGAGATTCAAATGGTCATTAAAAACCATTATTGGATAGAATTCACGGCATTTGGGGCATCTTTTACTTTATCTCATAGTACATACCTTCACATGTTCTCCAAAAACATAAGAAGGGAATTCTAATCCACACTTTTAGCAGTCAATGATTTAACCATAAATTTCTTCTTTTCTGATAACCTTATTTTTGGGTCTATTGTCTACCATAGCAATTAACTTTTTCTTCTCTTCTCCTTCTGTAAGCTAGCTTAGTTGATCAACCTCTTCCTTTTTTTCAAGTTTTACTTCAATTTCCTCTTACCTTTTTGATGAGTTATATTATACTTGACTAGTGGCTATTCTTTAACATCAACGTAGAGCTAGCAAAGGCTCTCATGTTCCTTCATCATCTCTATTGAGAGATTCACCCCGCAATACTGACATAATATTTATCTGTCCTCATTAGGTTTATTCCTCTTTTTTTTTGATAAGCCTTAATCCATTTCACTTAAATATAGTAATCAAAATAATTTATCAAATTAATGGATGCTTTTCGGATCATCTAATTGATCATCTAAGTCTGATAAGTTTAGTCATTTCTATCTAAATTAGGATTACATATTTGAGAACATTAGAAATTTATTAGTGACTGATGACATCAGAGTTATTTATTAGTTTCAATTTAAACAAGTCAATAACCCACTAACTGGAAACAACAAGTGTAAAGACGAGAATTTTTTTAAAGCAAATCGAAAACAACATCAAGTCAAACTTTCTTAAGGGCATGGGTTCTACACATGGGGCATCTTGGGTTCTTCATCATCCATGCTTCAATGCATACTTTATGATATGGGTGCAAACACCCTAGTATAATTAACTTTTGATTCTTTTTCATTAAAACACAACATATAGCACATTCCTCATCCTTTCCTTTCTGTTTATAGGTCTGTAATAATTATAGTTCCTTCTTAGTTAAGGGGTCATCAGTTAATTTTTCCTAATGATGGTGACTCAAAGCCATATTTCCTATTAATTCATTCAAGGGCTCAAGGTTAAAATTATCATCTTCTTCTTCTTCTTCTTCTTCTTCAGATAGTTCTTCTTATGATTATTTTTTTGCTTGTACTTTTTGTGGAGTGTTAAAGTTACCTTTTCCTTCACAGACTGCTAAATGTTCTTCAATTAAGAAAATTGGGTAAAAAAGGCCACATTTATTACAGATACTATTTTGTCGACCAATACATTCTTCCATGTGCATTGAGTAGAGACTAAATGGTATACTTTAGCCACATTCAGTGCATGGAATAAGAGCTTCCTGATTGCCAGAATCAGAGTGGCTAGATGATCTACCAAAAATATTTTAGAAGAAACCCTTTTCTTTTTTAGGATGAGTCTTAATTTTAGGTCTCCTACACATGACTTCATGAATGTTTTGACATTTCTTGAGGATATTAACTTGACAATTTGAACATTTTATAGTTTAAGGCTCCATGGTATTAAGTAATTATAATTAACTCTAATGTTGCTTTAAAATACCTATCATTTTCTGGGATAAATTTCCTTGTTCTTTACTTGGGAGCTTTTGTTAACTTTTTTTTCCTTTTCTGACTGGGTAAGTTGCTTTTTTGGTTGGTTCTGTATGGGTATAATTTCTATTTTTTTGGAGATAATTGTCTGAGTGATATTTAAGATGTTAAGCAGGCCTTTTTTACTATCTGTAGCTGTAAACAGCATATCTTTAGCTATTTCAATGACAGGTTATGGGTTAATTTAAATAATAACAGGTGTCTGACTTACTAATCTTGAGCATAGATTGGTTGTGAGGGTACTACCAATGACAAATACTACTGAAAACTCTTTATCAATAACTGCTCCACCATAAAGTGGCCCATATGTTTCATCAAAAAATAACACATGGGGTCTTAAGTCACTAAGTGAGTCTTTATTATCTGTTTTCTAACTACTTTAACTGTCAGTTTCTGCTGAGATAGCATTCATTGCTTAAATACATTCTAGATGTTGGCATTTGGTTCCTCTGAGTTTGTTGTGGTAGTGAGTTAAATGGTTCCTATCACATCTTATATACTTAACATTACCATGAACTGCATAGTACTTATACTCTTAATTTTAGGGTTTCATGTGCAAATCATCGATATTTTGAGTCACTACTGTCACATTCTTATCTAATTTTCTCAATTGTAGTGCAAGATCATGGACCATTTAATGGAGTTAATTAGGCTTCTTTGTTATAGCAAGGTTATATATCGAATCAACCCAATCCCATATGGGTTAGGGACATTTTTGATAGAATTGTTTTGTTAACATAACTTAAGGCTAGTATTACTCACCCTTGTATTCAAATTTTTATCATAGAGGCCTCCCGACCCTCTAAAAGTGGGTATTCCACTTGGTGCTGATATTCCAGCCCCAGTTACTATCAGTATATCCTGTTTTTCTTTTATGATTTTTGATAGTTGCATTTTATCAAGTGGTTTTGATAGATTATTTTCTGAGTAATTTTTACCCTTTACCTTCCTACATATTAAATAAAATACTTGAAAGGATTGCAATTCCATTGCTAGCTAATCTTTGCGGCTAATTTATCCATCACATTGTTATAGTGCTCCTTGACTGTATCAAGCATTTCATTGGTTTTTTGGATATCATCTAGGGTCTATCTAACTCCATGTAGGGTCTAGTTCACTTTCTCTAATGTCTTTGATTACATTTAAACTAACTTTTTAGACTTTTATTGAGAAGCTTGAACACTCGCCATAAACTATTCATAATCAAAGTTATCCATGAGAAGATTAATAAAAATGAATAGAAACTATAATCTATTTGGATTTATTGACATCAAAAAGTCTGTTTGTCAACATCTTTGCTTAAAATTATTTTATTTATGGCTGC
>CASCJZ010000084.1:0-12268 GCA_949152475.1 Terebella lapidaria
TTAGAATAAAAAAAATATCGTCGGATATTAATAAAAAAATATCGTCGGATATCAATAAAAAAAATATCGTCGATTCAATTTAGAAGAAATAAAATTAATGGAAAAAGAAGATTATGTTTTTGATGATGATAGCAAGTATAGTCTTCTCACAGGGAGTTGGAACAGGGAACTTGCAAAGGATACTACAGGAAACTCCACCCTAATTACACTTAGATGAGACGAAGGATTTGGTTGGCCAGATGGAGCAATGCAATGAATTCCTAAGGACATAAGGAAGAGAACCAGAGGAATGTGGATTCTTACGAGTTTACTTTGAAATGACAGTCATGAACTAACCTACCCGGCCTCCACGCTAATTACACTTAGATAAGACGAAGGGTTTGGCTGACCAGATGGAACAATGCAATGAATTCCTAAGGACATAAGGAAGAGAACCAGAGGAATGTGGATTCTTACGAGTTTACTTTGAAATGACAGTCATGAGTTAACCTACCCGGCCTCCACGCTAATTACACTTAGATAAGACGAAGGGTTTGGTTGACCAGATGGAGCAATGCAATGAATTCCTAAGGACATAAGGAAGAGAACCAGAGGAATGTGGATTCTTACGAGTTTACTTTGAAATGACAGTCATGAACTAACCTACCCGGCCTCCACGCTAATTACACTTAGATAAGACGAAGGGTTTGGCTGACCAGATGGAACAATGCAATGAATTCCTAAGGACATAAGGAAGAGAACCAGAGGAATGTGGATTCTTACGAGTTTACTTTGAAATGACAGTCATGAACTAACCTACCCGGCCTCCACGCTAATTACACTTAGATAAGACGAAGGGTTTGGCTGACCAGATGGAACAATGCAATGAATTCCTAAGGACATAAGGAAGAGAACCAGAGGAATGTGGATTCTTACGAGTTTACTTTGAAATGACAGTCATGAACTAACCTTCCCGGCCTCAACGATAGTCCTCATAAACTTCAGAGCCTCATTAAGTATAGGCTGCACATCCTCAGCCTCCTTCTGTTGAAGCTTAAGAATCTCCTGAGGCACCTGTGCTATAGCATCATCAGTCATCTCACCAATAGTAAACTAATGATTCTGAACTCATGCTAATAGATTAAGGAACCATACCAGGCTCGATATCATAGCCAGACTCAGAAACTGAACTCATGCTAACACCTTCAGAAACTATACCTGCCTGGATTGAATAGCCAGACTCAGAGACTGATAATAGATAGGATTTAATTCATGAATGCTATAGAATAACAGATGCAGGCTTATCCTTACCTGAAAGATGTAGATAAGTTGGAGTTTATGGCACTGCTAACCCTTCAAGGGGTTCAGAGATTGATCGTAGATAGGATCTAATTCATAGATGCTATAGACGGAAACGATCAGGTTAATCTTTGCCTGAAACATGTAAATCTGTTGGAGTTTATGCTGATGTTGTTGTTGGTCCTCCAAGAGATGAATCAACAGAGGAATAGAGACCAGCTGGTCCTTCTTCTCGACCCTCAGGTTCAAGAAGACTTCCTGAAAGAAGAGGTGGTGATTGATTTTGCTCAATTTAGCAATAAATATATGAATTATAAACAGGATAAATACATATAATCATATTATTTACGGTAGTTGACCACTGGAATTAGTTGTTATTCATGATTGATAAAGTAAAAAAGAATTTACAATTGAATCTTGTCTTTGATAAATAAAATCTTATTCAAATTTTTTTTTAATTGCTCAATTCATTGATTCACTGAGGTATAACTCTGACCAATCATTGTAGCTAAATTTTATATTGTTATAACCTTATATAAAATGAGTTTAAAATTAATTATGTCATAGTCAAAACCTAAAGAATTCAATCCAGGTACTTGATGCTTTAATAATGTAGTTAAAGTTAGTTTGGTGTCTGCTTTGGGAAATTGGATTGGGGATATTATCCTCTACCCCTTGGATACTATTTCTACCCGACTTAAAGCTAGCAAGCATGTACATCATGAAGTTGTACCCTTTGCAATTACAACTATCCGTAATGATCGCTTAAAATTGTATAGAGGGGTTTTACTATCATTTCCATATTCATTCATCC
Source organism: Terebella lapidaria (assembly GCA_949152475.1). Taxonomy (NCBI): domain Eukaryota; kingdom Metazoa; phylum Annelida; class Polychaeta; order Terebellida; family Terebellidae; genus Terebella; species Terebella lapidaria. The sequence continues at coordinate 2,093 of CASCJZ010000084.1, forward strand.
CAACAACCATCTATCTATTTGTGTATGAAAATTTGATGAAGTTAATGTCAGAAACAATTGATCAATTGACTTAAAAAAAGTCACTTAAATTACTATTTCCCTTCTTTATATCAGCACTAGCATAAGTTTGTAGTATGTTGAGTTAACTCCCAGTGGATGTAGTTCGCACTCGAATTCAAGTAAAACCCATGTGAATATGTAAAGATGAATCATCCCTCTTATTAATATAGATCATTAATACATGGACTCTCAGAAATACACAATAGATAAGGATTCATGAGACTATATAAAAGTGCTAAAATCTATTTTACATGTAAAGTTTTGTATACTTCAATTCAATTTCAAAGTTTTTAAATGATTAGGTACTATGCTGGACCATCTATCACTTGGATGCTTATCAATACTGTTTTTTCGACTGCCATTGCAACTACCCTCCTTAACCCCTTATAAGTTTTAATAACAAGATATGCTTTAGTAGATACAACTAAGAAAAAGTTAGTGTTTAGTAATCTGGTAAAAAGAATCTATAAAAGATAGGGAATAAAGGGTTTTTATAAGGGATATGCTACTTAAATAATTAGTCATTGTCTCTATTCATTGTTTTGGTTACCTGTATACCAGCTCATTCGCTAGTATTATGGAATATAGTTATCATAATGATCTTGCACTAGTTAAATTAAGTTAGTTAAATATATTTAGAAGTTATTTTATAATTGTATCATTTAAATATGGAATTAGTTGAAGAGGGTAGTTGCTTATATTGGTTTGCTACCAAGAGGTGGTTCTTATTCTCAAACAATTCTTCTACCAAAAAATTCTTTTTAATCTATGGTCTTGTACTATTCATCCTTGGAGTAATCAGCCTATTAATCATGATAACTATTATTGAAAATAAAGTCCTTTATTCCGTTAAAACTGAATGCATAACTCCATCCAAAAATGGTAGATGTTCACAGCAGTTTACAATAGAATCAGAAATGGAAGCACCTATTTATGTTTTATACTATATCGAGAACATTTATATTAACCACCGAAGGTATTTAGAATCTCTTAGTCATCAACAACTTAAAGGTAAAAATACTAATTTAATGTAGGTTAGGTCATTGATGAGAAAACTGCTGAGAAAGAATGTTATCCTATTATATATAACAAAGATCTTTATGTTGAAAAAAGTTGGGGTGGAGAATCATTAGATCCAGATGCTATAGCTAGTCCCTGTGGTTTAATGGCCTACTTTTACTTTAATGATACATTTAAACTCTATAATAACAATCATAAGGAAATAAATATCAATAGGGAGGGATCCTCTTTAAACATCAATAAGGAATAAAAATTTGCTAGACAAACTAATAGTTAATCAGTTCAATGGATTGATCCAGAAAATGAAGATTTTATTAATTGGATGCAACCTTAATCTTTAATGACAAAGAAAAAACTCTTAGGAAAAATAGAATAAAATTTACCTGTTGGGAACTATACTTTATTAGTTTAAAATAATTATGATTTAAAAGGATTAAAGATAACTAAAGGAATTGAACTAACAACATCTACTGTTCTTGGAGGATATCAATTTTTTATTCCAATAGCATTAATTGTTTTAGCTTTAGGATGTTGGGGATTTACTATCTTTTTAGCTTGGAAATTTGATTAACATGAATCAGTACTTGTTGATGCTCAAAAAAGACGCTAGTAAGAAGATAACTGATATTTCGAATATAAAATTTAAGATTGTTACTATACATACAATCATTTTAATGGTTCGACCAACCATTGTCTGTTACTATAATGTATCGTTATAAATATATTTTTCATTTATTTTTAAGAAGTATGGGTTGTGTTTCAGGGAGAGTTGGAGAGTGTAAGTCCCTTAGATAACTGAATAAATGTAATTATGATCTAAAGAAGTCAATGAAAGCTAGTTAGAGTTATTAAAGCTAATGTACAATGATTTAGGTGCCCGAAAAAATGGAAAACTTACTAAGGAAATTTTTGATACATTTTTCCATTTAAATGGTCTTTGGGGTGAATATATGTTTAAAAAGTTTGATACAGGCAAAAGTGGATAAATTACTCTTGATGAATTTGTTTCAGGAATATAGTTAATGATGAAAGCTCCTTTTTAGAAGAGAGTAGATGTATTGTTTGATTTCTATGATGTGGATAAAACAGGAGGAATAACTTATTGTTAACTTCTTAAGATGGTACTTAATAATTCTATCCTTAGTTATTTAGCTATCCTAAAGAAGATCTTAAGAAAATGATCACTGATGAGAAATTTATTTAAAGTCTAGAAAGATATCAACTTCCATATTTTTTTAACTCACTAGGGGAAATTGAGGACAAAGTCATTTTTGAAGAAGTTTAAAACTAAGAATAAGAAGATTAAAACAATAAAAAGGGATAAAATACTCTAAGATCAGGATCTAATTATATGCCATCTAGTTCTGAATTTATAGACATACAAAAATTAATGACTGCTTATATTGATTAAAAACAATAGCAAGGCTAATCTAGAATACTTAAAGAATCTAAAACACAACCAAAACTAGGAAGACCATATAAGCATAAGAAAAAACTCATGAAAAAACCAGCTGTAAGCAGTACTGTTACTATTGGACAGAAAAAACATAAACTATAATTAACATCAAATATTGCCTCTTTGGTAAAGAAATATGCAGCTTATTTATTGGCAGAGTTTAAAATTGACAAAAATAAAGGACAACTGTCCAGATAACAATTTCATGAATTAGTTAGAAAACATTATCAAATATGTTATGCATATTTTGAAGGCTTTCACTCTTATATTTGGCAAACTGATTAGAAAAATATGCATCTTTATCTTAGTGATACTTCTTGGATAGAAAGTAAATGTATTTGTTCCTATAAGGGGCATAGATAAACAAGGTACTTAAAATACATAAAAACAACCATTTTTGTATTTGAAGACGCCAGAGCTAAAAAAGTGATTTAAGTCAAAAATTTATAAGGATTAATGGTAGCTCCAATAGAATCTAAGGAACCTAACAGATATTCTATTACTTTCAAACACAGAGATGGAATCTACCCTGAAAAAGAATACTCATTTGCAACTCAAGAACTTCAATAAGAGTGGCTAAGACTCCTAAGTGAATTTAGATCTAGTAGTATCTATGATGAATTCCATTTCATCTAGAAGATAGGTGCTGGTAATTTCTCAGTTGTTTATAAGGGGATTGAAAAACAGTCGTAAAAAGAAGTCGCTATTAAGGTAATTGAGAAATTTAAGCTTTCTATTAGTGAAAGAGAAGTTCTTAAGGCAGAATGTGGAATTTTAGCTTTATGTCATCATCCTAGTATTGTTCGCTTCATTAAAAAGTTTGAAACTAAGACACATATATATATCATAACTGAACTCTTTACTGAAGGAGATTTATCTGAATATACAAAAAGGAACACTTTCTTAAGAGAATATTAAGCTGCTATTATCATGAGACAATTAATGGAGACCATCAATTATCTGAATGAATTGGGTCTAATTCACAGAGATCTTAAGCCATAGAATGTTATGGTGGTCATGAACAAGGATAAAACTATGATTTAAAGGGTAAAACTTATAGATTTTGGCTTTGCTTTGTACAAGGACCGGCTTGCTGATTTGGATATGAGGGAGAAGTTTGCAGGTACTCCAGGATACCTTGCTCCTGAAGTTCTTAAATTATAAGAATATAACGAAAGTGTAGATGTATTTAGCCTAGGTATTATTATGTACTTTGTGTTATCAGGGCATTTGCCCTTTTACTCCTTGATTATGGAGCAGATAATTGAACAAACCATTGAGTGCAACATATGTCTAACTAATGCACATTGGTTTAATGTCACCGATGAAGTACTTATTTCTGATATTGGAGGCAAAGGATCTACTCTTGAAATTATTGGTTGTGAAGGAGAAGAGAATATCAGTAAAGGAGGCTCTTAAGCACCCATGGATTGAAAATATGGATTCTCTTAAAAACAGAAACTCAATTATGCCCCCAAAAAAAATATAATGCTGATTTGTTTAATTTCTATATGCAATATCAAAGATCATTAGCTTATTCATACCTTCCTCACTTATCTTTAGAATGAGATAAATAAGAACGGTATAATTTCTTTTGTATGCGACATTCTAGATGTGACTGAGCTGTAAGTTGAGATTATTATAACATTAAATTTTTTGGACAAGGCCCAAGAAATGAAGATTATGCATGTATTCACTAATAACATTAATAATTTCCGTAATTCATTTTCAGGAAGTTTACTTTATTTCAAGTTTTGCATTTATTCTCCTAAGTTTTTCATGATAGCAGTAGAAAGTATTGTCCTATGGTTCTGTTTGATGTTACTTATATAAGCAAAAATTATTATATTAATTGTTCTAATGAGGTCAAATTAATTAAGGCTGAATTAAACTGAAACCAATCAAGCACCTTTTTTGCATTGTTTAATCATACTGTTGACATATGCAGTGATTCCACTGAGTTCATTTTCCAACAACAATTCCATCTCTTTTTCTGAAATTCCCTCCATTTTCCTCAAGTTCATTTGCAATTCTGCATAATACTCATCAATCAGTCTCTTTATGATATTGCTTTTTTCTCCTTTGTTGGCAGTTTTATTTTTGATTTCCTTATCTTTACTTAAGGCTTTTAAGTCAGTCATAATTTTAGTCCTCTCAACCATCAATTTTTCAGTGTTGGTGACTAAAGTTTGATTTTCTTTAGTTAGAGCAGTCATTTTTTTTCTAAGTACATCAACAGTCTCAGTTAATTTATCATTTTCTTGTACTAATAGCGCTTTCTCTTATAATTATACCTTACTTTGGGTATACAATTGTTCAATCTCTTCCTTATACTTTTTAAGTTGGGAATTGAATTCATTTTGTTCTTTAGTTATCTTGGAGGATGGTGGCTTATATTTGGCTAAGGATATTTCCTCTTTAAGTCTCTAGTTTTCTAGCATAAATCTTGAGGATTTAGATTCGGATTATTTTTTAGTGGTTTCTAGGTCTCTGTTTTTTTTCTTAAGAGCATCATTTTCTTCAATTAATCTATGACACTTCTTTGATAGAAGTTCATATTTTTCATTTTGTTCATCAATGATTTTTGTCAGGTTTTCAGTTAAATCTTCATCTGCTTTATTTTTTGATATTTGTTTTATTGTTTCACCATGTTTTTTCTTCTCTTTTTCAAGCACTTCTTCTAATTCATTATATGCTTTTGCTAATATTTTTTGCTCATTTGTTTGACTTGAATATTTCTAGAGGGACTTCACTAATATCTCAACCACCTTTTAAAATTTCTGCTTAGATTCCTTAATATTTCCCATTGACATTTTCTTAAAGTCTTAAACATTACTACTCCTAAATTTTTCTATTACTCCTATTATAAATTCTATTTCCTGCTAGTGGCTTGATTTTTCATCTGCATAGAGTTGTTCAGCAATTTTGAGTCTCTCATTGGTTTTTTGGAGGGTAATTTAGAGTATTTACTTTTCTTTAACAATTTTTTGATAGTCTTCCTGAGTTAGAAGTACTTGAAAATCATCTTCAGACATTTCAACTATTGAAATATTATAATATGAATTTTAATACTGGGGTATATGAATACCAAATTTAACAGTATTTCCTACAACTTGAATGAAATATTTTAAATGCAAAAGTAGGTTTGAATTATGAATGGTGGATTGAATCATAAGTGAAATACATTCAACAGTAGGTATTCAAAATGTTCATCCTTGGGTATCATTGCTGATAAATCCTAAAATATGACAGTATAATTACTTAGAAATAAGAGGCAAATTCTTCCAATTCAACCACATAATCAGGTTTTATGTTATCCCAACTCCATATGAATTAATTGAAGGCATACTTCTAACTTTTCTTTTCAGTTAAGACTTCTGGATGCCTCTTAGCATCATAGATTTTACCCAGTTCTTCTAAAGTTACTGTACTTCCAATCACCTTAACAACACGATTATAAGCATCAATTATTGATTGTTGTCTTTTGGAGTTCATTTTTCCTCTTAAATCTGTTACAAACTTCACATATGAAACCCTATCACTATCAATATATCTCTTGATTAAATGAAGTACTTCTTCTTCACTGATATAGATTTTACCACTCTGTAATCCCCATCTAAAGTCTTGCTCATCAACAAATCCAGTTAATTCCTTATCAAGTGCTCTAAACATCTTATGAAGAAACCTAATTCCATAAATACCTCTTTCAGTGAGTAAATATCTTAATTTTTTTTCCATTGATTCCTTGGTAACAGTTGGATTTTTGATGGAAGTTTCATCAAATTCTTGTTCTGGAGATGAGGCTCCAATGATCATCCATAAATTCTATATTGTTTGAGATCTTGATGGTATATCAATGGTGGTAATTCCTTTTTTCTACTGTACTAGACTTTGTGATTTACTATTGACTAAAAAGTTATGAGCTAAAACTTCATATTCAAGACCATATGTATTTTCATAAGTTTTATCATCAGCTGCTAACCATTGATTAGTCATTTAATGTTTAAGAAGAACACTATCATCAATTCCAATTGGACTACCTTTAGCCTATAAACGTTGATTAGGATCTGGATGTTCAAGACACCATACTGTTTGATAGTTAGTTTTTAACATAAAAATTACCTCTTGAAGCCTAGAAACTTTCGAATATCGATTGACTGAAGATGGTTCTGAATAGAGATAAATCTATAATAACAACATATGTAACTGGTTTAGATATTAAGAGAGGATTAATCTTAATTCTAATTTTTTGCCCATAATGAACTAAATTATCCTTATATCCATCATTTAAATCAGCTCGATCAATGACAAATACGGAACGGGCACATGGATGGATTTTCTTGACTGCTGAAATATTATAAGATTATTCAGTATTTAATAATCTTTGGAATGCATCAGTAACTAAAAATCCTTACACTTTTCCATTGAAAAACATAACATGATCACCCAAATCTTCTATATTTATCTTTTGAATAGGTTAAAGAAGCCTTATATAGCTATAAATGATACGCTTTGAAGACTTCTACTCAAGATTTTTTATCTTTAGGAGACTGTTGCTACACCTTCTTCCTTGCGTTTAATGTATTCTTTTCTCCTTGTATAAGAGATATTAATACTTAGTTTCTTCAAGATCCCACTCCTCACTCCAGTTACCAATTCTGGTCTTATGAGAAAACTTGCTTGCGGGATTGAAATTATGCATTGTTTGTTATTATTTATAAGTTACACAAATAATAAATAATTCAATTATTCATATCTATAGTGATTATTATTGTCAACATTGTTCTAACCTTCACATAAAACTTCACACATATCAAAATCTTTAGTAAATCAATCTGTCTAAAAATATTTAAATAAATTAGTCTAATAAATTATCCATCATGGAAGCATAAAAGCCTCAACCTAAAACTAAGGCAGAAAAAATAGCTAAATTGGAAAAAAAATACAATTTAGAAGCTATGAGAGACTTCTATGACTTTGGTAATATTGATTTTGATGTTGATATTGGAGGTATGAGTGAAAAAGATCATCATACAATGGTTAAGGAAGCACAACAGCATGAATTGGAAGAAAGTACCCCTGAAAAAAAACAATAGAATTAGTAGAAGTGATTAATCATCTTATTAACCCATTCAATGAAATAGTATGCCTTTGTTTTCTGTATGGATAAATTTTAACTAGCTGAAATGTATATCTTAATTATTACCACTACTTAAACAGTTGAATAAACTTGAATATATTGATAAGAATTTCTTAAAATTCTTCATCATCTTATTTTTTGACCATTCTCCCAATAACCATCCTTTCTTTATTTTTTTTTATTAATATAAAATCCATTTCCATGTTGGAGACCTTATTTCCATTACCCATCATATACTCTCCCATCTGGCCATTCAGCAACTCCATGTCCTTACTTTTTACCATTGACAAAGCTACCAGAATATTTTCTACCATCAGGCCAGGTTAATTCACCCTTTCCATGCATTCGTTCATCTTTCCATTGTCCTACATATTATCTGTTGTCAGGCCAAACAAATCTTCCTTAGCCTTAGATTTTATTCTACCTAAATTATCCTTAATAATAGGAATTTGTTGGCCATATAAATTTTCCTTTTCCTTGCCTCATTCCTTGCTCATAGTTTCTATTTTTAGTTATTAAATTACCCTTAATATTGAGTTTGGTCTGGCCAACTTTCAGTACCATAACCATGTTGTAAATCATCATGCCATTATCCAATATATACTGAATTATCCCGATTAATATAGGTTCCTTTTCCTTCTGCTTTATTATCTTGCCAATTACCCTCATAGACAGATCCATTGGGTCGTATTAATCTGCCTCTCCCATGAATTTGATCATCAACCCAATACCCTTCATATAAAGTATAATCCTCTAACCATACTTGTTTACCTTTACCATTCCTTTTCCCTTCCTTAAATTATCCATGATATTTGGTTTTCCCTTCAACATCTGTGGTAAATATTCCTTTAAAATCTGGTTATTCTTCGCTATATTTGAAGGGTCCTAGCCTACTAGCTATTTCCCTAGTAACATCATTATAAAAATCTTAGGGTTAAAGGTGCATTAATTCACTTGTGTCAATTTAAGCATCAAGTGGATTCTGACAGTTCCCCATAAATAAAATATGAATAATAAATAGTTAGTGGTAATTGAGTTAATCATTCATTATGATCACCTTTTAAGAGCTTTCTATTCAGTTCTAAATAGAATAATTGATTGATTTCATTCTTAAAAAATAAGTGAAATGGTCCAATCCAATATAGTTATTTCACAGGTCTTTTTATATCTGATAAACTGGCAATTAGTCCACCTTCCTTCCACTTAATTAAGATAGTATTCTGTTCTGAAATGGTACCAATCATGGTCTTACCCTCCCAAGTGAAGTGATTAATGTAGGGTTTAGATGGTGATATCCAGTCTAATTACCATTATTTCTGCTTATTGAATACCATATACTAATTATTTTTGCTTTAGTAAGTAATATAGTTTTTACAGTGAGATATTTCATATAATAGAGAATTATCTACAAAACTTTATGCTTCTAATTTTAGGAATTCTTCATAACTTGATTCAAATATTCTCTTCTCATCCACTTTATTGATAATCTTTTGTTATGAACCAAACTACCAAATCAAATTCATTGAAGAATCTGTAAATATAACATTATGTTTTTGATCTTCCATATCCAATACTTCTGCTTTACCATCATGATTAATGATTTTTATGTTGGGTATGTTGAACCACATTCCTACTATACAGATTAATAAACAAATCATGATTAATCACTGAAATTGAGTGAATTAATTCAGTGTTGTTGATTGTCCTCACATTTAGATCCAGAAATCACATTATAAAGGTCAATATTACCTGAATAGTAACCTAAAGCTATGAACTGATTATATTTGAGACACTTAGAAAATACCATTTTTTGAAGACTATTTTCAGGTCTGAGTTTGATTTCTATATCATATTGGAGACTTTAAGTTAGTGAATATTAGTAAGATTTTTCAAATTTGACCCTGTATTAATATATGTAATCCATGATTTTGATAACATTAGTGATGTAGATAAGCCCATTTGTATACAATTAGAAGGCAATTAGTCTATCTTCTGGATCAAGTGCTATATGCTCAGGGAAGAGTGGTCTTTGATTTATAAATTTGAATTATTTTACAAACATTATAATATAAAAGCATTATAGTTTTTATTCAACAACAAGATTTCTTTTCAACTTTTAATTCTAATTTAGATTTTTTCGGTGCTTCAATACTGCTCCCAGAACATGTTGGTTTTTCTTATAATTCCTTAGATTTTGGAAGTTTTGAGTTACCTAATGAACTATTTAATATCACACTACTTCCTGTTTTTTCTTTAACTTTAGTTATTAAAGAAAGCTCTTCAACAGTTTCCCATATTTTATCAACATTTTATCCATTTTTACATGAAATTTCTAAACTTTTCCAACCTTCCTTTTCAATAGTTAATTGTTCTTTTGGGGTAAGAGCACCTATTTCTGGACTAGGTTATAAGTCTTTCTTATTACCAATGATAAAAATATTATTATTAGAAGTATATTTTTTGACTTCTTCAATCCAATACCCTATACAATTTAGATGGG
>CASCJZ010000087.1:0-14001 GCA_949152475.1 Terebella lapidaria
TTTCAGCATTCATTCTAAATTAATAAGAACCTATAATTGAACATCCAACAGAAAAAGACTAATTATTTCCATGGATTTTTAGAGTAAAAAGTAATCGATTAACATCTGTTGAGAAAGAAGCGCTTAGACATTTTTTAAGAATTGCACAACCTTATACAGGTACAACATCTCAAATTCACTACTCAATTCAATCTAATATAAGGAGTTCTCCTCCTCGAAATAAATTTTGGACTTTGTTAGAACATTATCAAAATCTATTATTTTATTTAGAGATGAATTCCTTAGTAATTTCACTTCAACTTGAACAAGATCTCTATTAATCTTTTAATAATATACTCAAGAGAAATATTCGATTTTAACATGCTTATCCTTTAAAAGATTAAAGTACTACTTATGAAAAATTGGATGAAAATATTGCTAATCTATTTACCTTTTAAAAAAAAGAAGATTCTATTATAAATAGTCTTCAATAAAAAATATCTAGTGAAACCAATGCTAAAAAAAAAGATCATTGGGTAGTTGTTGATGAATTATCTGATTTTTTACTGGCTAAAATTCAAGGATATGGAATTTTAAGACAATCATTTCTACCTTTATCATAAGAATTAAAGAAAGCTGCTAATTCACCTAAAGATTTTCATAAATTTGTGTAACATCGTGGAAAAGTAGTCTATTTAATTGTTTGGCTTTCAATTTGGGAAGCTTATTCAGCTAAATCAAAAGGTTCAAGTGATTTTAATCATTATATTACTAGAATAATGAGTGTATTGTATTCTAAGAAACCAGTTGTAAGCTTTAAAATTAATGAAGATCCTAACTAAAGAATTAATATCAGTAATTATATTAATAATGATGAATGTGAGAGACAAAGGTATTCTTTAGGAGTCTATGAGAAAAAAACTAACTCTATTATTAATAAGATCAAACCTATTTATATGGCTATTCCTATTGATATAGAGGAATACTTAATATAACAGATAAGAATGGTTTAAAATATTGAAATTACAGATCAAATTAATAGTTACCCAAAAAATCAATTTTCTTAGGGTAATAATTTATTTAGTTGTATGGGTATTGAGAATAGATTAAAAATATTTGCTAGAATTAGATTATTTAATGAAGCAACTATTCATTATTTAGATCCACGACCTTTAACTATATCCTTAGCCTAAGGTGAATCCTTAAAACTTAACTATTGTAATCATCTTATTTAAAGGAAAATGCATATACTTGGATGTATTTTAATGAACAATGATATTAATTTTATCTCAACAGTTGATACTTTTAGGGAAGAGGCATCAATTCTTCATGAAATTATAGATGTAAGTACTTTCAGTATTTATGAACATTTAGAATTATATAAAAGAGATGGTAAAATACAATTTAATAAGAATGAGACAACTATTATTGGCAAAAATGAAGGAAATGCATAATAACAGTTTAATAAGATTATTAGATAGGTTATTTTTACAAAATTAGTTAAAGAATAATTTAGAAGTAGAATAATTCTATACTTAATTAAGTATCTAAAAATGGAAAAAGTTCCTAATAATGAAACTAAAAAAATTATTAATACTTCTATGATACCTAGAGTTCATTTAATTGCTAGTTATTCAAGTCCTCTCATTGTAGAACGTAAAACTTATATTAATCAACAATATAAATTAGCATTTGTTCAAGCATTTATTAATAGATTTAGAAATAAGGTATCAAGAGTAGATTTATTATCATCTGGATATGGTTTTGTAATTACAGTACCTGACTTAGAAGATTGTCTTAATTATATGAATAAAATATTGTTTACTTTTACTGAGAAAGAATTTAGGCATCGTGAAGAGACATTTAGCCAATATTTTGAATTAATGGTTGAAGCTATTAGATTAAAGAATAAAAGAATAATTGAGCAATAATGTATCATTAAATAATTAAAAGATAAAGTTAATAATATCAGATAAACAGAATATTTAGGCAAAGTATCAAAATTATTAATTGAAAAAACCACTATTTAAGAGAAATTACAATAAATGGAAAGATCAGCACAAGGACTAGAAGATAGAATTAGAAAAACAATTGAAATACAATATAAAAAGAAATTACAAAATCTTTAAAAAGAAAATTAATAACTTTCAAAAGAATTTACCATTTTTAAAGAACTTTTTATTACACTAACTAAAGATTCTGCTAAGAATAATTTCCTGTCACTTCTTAATATTTTCAGAGAAAAAATGAATGAACTATTAAATAAAAAATTAGATTTTACATCTTCTTTTAATGAAATGGAATCATTAGAGATTGAAAGAGTTGATTCTAAAAATCCTTATGAATAATATAATGAAAAAAATATTAAATTATAATATGATATCTATGATATTCAAAGATGTAAAATTGGAGAAGATATTATACATGATCCTTATTATGTAACTAAATTAATAAATAAAATGAGGATATTTAATCTATTTAAATTAACCTCTAAACAAATCAAATATTAACATAATTAAAGTATAAGGAGAGCAGAACTTAATTAATTACAAAAAATACAAGATAAAAATATCTCTAGAACATAGAAAGATTATTTAATGAGACAAGAATTAATTAAAACTCAAGAACAATTATCTAAGAAAAATCTGGAATTAGAAACAATTAAAAATAATTGTTAAGGACTTGAAAATTAAAAAACTAAAATGAAAATCTTATTAACATCTAAAGATAAAAAATTAGAACAAAAAAATAGATAATTAGAATAATTAAAAAAACAATTTGGTAAACAAGAAACTACAATAATAGATAAAAGTTAATTAAATACGATTTCAAGAGAACCAGAACAACCAATTATTGAAAAAGCTGTTGATTAATTACCTCAAATTAGTAATATATCTCAATTTAGACAAACCAAAAGAAATATTACTAAAAAATTATAAAAAACATCATTTTTAACTAATTTAGAATCAGAAAGTGGTAGATTTATTGAAGCAAGGTTTAAAATGTCTAATAAAGATGCTACATGGAAAGAAAAATGTTAATAATTATATATTGACAATAAGAAACTTCTAGGAGAATTAGAAAAACTACAAACAGGAACAACAGCACCTATCAAATAATCATATAGTTTACCGATGAGATCTAAACCAATAGAAAGTATAGAATCTTCAATAGCTAAATCTAAATAAAAAAATAAGAAAAAGACTAATTTATCCTTTAAATACAATATTGTAAAACAAAATCAAAGTCCTTATGATGTATGATATTTGATTAAATTTCTGTTTCATATGAATGCTTCTTTAAACCAAGTTATAATTGTAGCTGATTTTTTCTTGGAAGGTCTATGATGATTATTGGGAGTTTATTTAATTGAATCACTATCAATCAGAGACCTAATATTGTTTTAGAGTCTTCTTGAAATCATTCTTTTTGTTTCATTAGTTTTTTCTAATTGATAAAGATCATCTTCAATTGTTTCTATTTCTTCATTCAAATAGATTTTAGTTTCCTTTTTTCAATGATTTAGACTTATAGTTAGGTTTAATCTAAATCACTAAGGAATAATGAAGCTTATAAATCTGTACAAAGGGTTGAATAATCAAGAGAAAGGTTTTTTTCTAGATTAAGAAGTTTGAATTGAGGTTAATTTTGTCTTTAAATCCTATTTAAGAGATTATACTAAGCCTATCTTGATATCATTGTTGATTGGCAATGTAATTATTCTCTTGAGTTAATTTTTGATCGAAGTAACTTATTGTTTGATGTTCATTTACTATAATTTCAGTGAAGTATTATATAAGAGAATAATAATCTAAGTAAGCTCTTTTGAGAATATGTCTATACATAATCTTTGATGTTATTGCCTTGAACTTTATTAATTTTTAAATCTAAAAATATATAACTTAAAAGATGGATAAGCAGCAAAAACTTGAATTTCAACAAAAAGTTGAAAACTATCTATCTAGTGAGCATGTTTATGACCTTTTTGAGAACCTATTACAATCATTGATTGTCAAACAACCTGATGATCCAATTTCCTTTTTAATTGAACAACTTATCACTCCCTAAAGTATAGAGTATTTTTATATAGCTAAGCAAATTTTTATAGTTGGACCACCTGGATTTAAGGTAAGAGAATTTGCACTTCAAGTAGCAGATCATTATAAATTAACAACAATTTCAGTGGGAGATTTATTAAGGAAAGAGGTGTCTAAAAAACTCTAATTAGGTTAAGAAATTTAATCTTATTTCAAAAATTTCTCTTTAGTACGTGATGATATTGTGATAAATATTGTAAAAAAAGAGATAGAATCACTTCAAAAAGAGAAAAAAAGTTTTATATTAAGTGGATTTCCTAAAACAAGAGTTCAAGGATTAGCTATGCAAAGAGGTGGCATCTTTCCGGATGCTTTCATAATATTGAATATGAATCAAGCTAAAATTGAATTTTATTCTGAGTAAATAAATGAATTTAATATTAGGTAAAAATTCAAAACATACTAAAAACTTATTGATAAAAATATTTTAAGTAATAAAGGGAAATGTATTCAGAATCACTCTTTAGAATATAATCTAAACATCAAACAAATTAAGTAAATTTATACTAATAATTATTTTGAAATTGATTGTACCAACAGTAATCGATAAGAAATTCTTGAAGATGTTGCTAGATTACTTAAATTTAAAATCAAAAATAAAAGACCTAAAAGACCAGCTAGTATTATTTTCCTTGGTGGAGAAAAATATCAAAGGATACAAATCTGTAAGAGACTTAGTAAAAGATATGGATTTACATATGTTGCAGCCAGAGAATTACTCAGTGAACAAATCAGCAAAAATACAGAAGTAGGAAGATTAGCCATTGATCATATTAGGAATAAAACACCAGTAGAAGATACCATTATGAATGGATTAGTTCAATCAAGATTAAGTCAAGTAGATTGTCAAATGCAAGGATTTGTATTGGAAGGATATCCTAAAACTGAAGGTCAAGTAACAGCATTAAAAGAGATCTACATTAAACCAAGTTTAATAGTCACTTTATAAGGAAAATAAGTGAAACCTCAAGTTCTTAAGGAATTAAATTAGAAGCATCAACATGTAATTTTAAAACCAGAAGTCCGATTAACAGATGAACAAATATTTGAAAAAGTTTGTTTCAAACTAGAAAACAATTGATGAAAGCTTATTAAAAATTATTTTAACAAATATACCTGAAATTACTCATCATTTTTTATCGAATAGTGGATGTGTATAAGCACCTTGAATATCTATTCGATCTTCAGCTTTCCATGTTAGACATGCTTTAATAAATTATTTAGTCTCAGGTGATATGGTACCTTTAGGGACTTGAGGAAAAATTACTTCAGTTGCTTTCAATACAATTCCTTCATTTAAAATTCTCATTTGACTCATTTCATTCCCAAATGGTTTTTATCCATAGAGCATCTCAAAATAAATAACTCCAATTGACCAGATATCTACTTTAGTATTAATAATAGCTCTCTCATCAGTAAAAAAGCATTCTGGAGGTAAATACCAATAAGTTCCAACTCCTTGTGAAGTTAACTCTATAAATTCCTCTTTGGTTGTTTTGCAAAGACCAAAATCAGTAATTTTAACTCTGCCTTTATGAAATAATATATTCTGGGGTTTAAGATCATAATGAATGACCTTATCTGAGAGTTCATGTAAATATTTAATAGCCAATACAACTTGTCTTATGATAAGTTTAGCCTCCTTTTCTGTAAGTTTTTTATGTTTTTTTAAATAATAAGATAAATCAGGCCCTTCACAGAATTCTAAGACTGTACAGAATGATGTATAGTCAATTTAGACAGTATCAAATAATCTAACTATATTAGGATGAATTAATAATTTATGAACCTTATTTTATCTTAAAGCATGCTTAATATAATTATCTTTAGCATGTTCATTCCAACTAGAACTAAATTGATGGACTTTACATGCAACATCCTTTAAATCAAGAATATCAAAACCCTTATATACTTAACTAAATCCACCTTTTCCTAATAAACATAATAATTGATAATTTTTTATTTGTGGCCAATTAGTCGATCCAGTTAAAGGATCAATTCTACCATATCTAGAATGTTCTTCTTCAAATAATAATTTATATTCTTTAATATGTAATGCTTTTTCTTCTTCTAATCTTTTAAGAATTTCTTGATAATGAGCTTATTCCCTAGCTAAGAAATGAGTTTGACATATTAAAGCATTTTTCCTTTCTTCTTGATCTTCATGATGTTTTCTAGAATAATTTTTCTTACTTTTTTCTAATTCTTCTTTTTCTTTAGTAATTAATTAAATTTTTTCTTTAACTTCTCGAATTTAAGTTCCATCAATCCATATTTCTTGTCCTTTCTTATGTGCATAATATTATCCTAATCTGATTTTATTAGTACTAACCCTAATTCTCATTTAATTCCTTTGAAGTTTATGTAATTGTAATTTATTCTCTAATAAATCTTTTTTCATTTTAGTTTTAAAGTTAGTAAAATTATCTTAAACAAGATGAAGTCTTTCTTTTAAGGTTTTATTTTCTTCTTTAAATTTATCTGATATTGATATTGTTCTTTAAACCATTTATATTTTTTCTTCATTTTATTTTTGTATGAGGGGGGACTTTATTGAATTATTTTTGGCGCTATGGTAGTAATCAGTAAGTTTCTTATTGTTTTTAAGTTAATGTGGAGGTAGTATCATAAAATCAATACTATTTTCTCTTACAATAGGTTATTTTTCATCAAATTGCATGAAAAGTTGATTAAACTATTTTTGATTCATTTTTTTAGAGACATCATGACTATTAACACTTTTATCTTATTCTTCTTTAGATTCTATTTGACTAGTAGGTCTAGCTGGATTCCTCATTCTTGATTATAGTCTTCTTATTCTTTAGATTTCTTCCATGTAAACAAATTTTTGAATAAAAATAATATTATATTATGGTAATTTTTAATAGAGGTAACTCTATTCATATTGAATAATCTCTATTTACATTATTGAACTAATATTATTAATTGATCATTTTAGATACTTAAGAGTATTATTCCTTTTTTCCTTAGTAGAATAGATAGGTCTACCCATAAATACTCTTTTTGTTTTGCTTTTACTTGGAGTTAATCTACTTATACTCTCAGGTTTAGGTCTAAAAATGCTAAATCCTTCAATTTTAAACTATTTTTCTACTGCTTTCCGGATAGATGAATATAAATCACCTTGAACTTTAAAATTAGGATGTTTTTTTCTAGGAGTTGTTTGTACTGTATGATATTAATATTTAGGTGTTTCATCAAGATCAAAAGTATTATAAAGTCTAACTTTCTTTTGAGTCATTGGTCTAGCTTTAATTAACCATTTATATGTTGATGTATTTTGCTTATGTTAGAGATTATGATAGAGATTATTTAATTTATCAAGATGTTGATCAACTGACCAAGGTAATTATGATATTTACTTAAGTGATTATTGAGCTAATGTTTCTTTTTCTGTTGGTTCTTCCATTAGGTAGGGCAATTTCTAAAAGGATTTGATAATTATATGTAATTATCTAATAAAACAACTTTCAAAATAGGATGTTGATAACTTGATTCAAAAAGATATGATTAATTTAATGTATAATAGAATAATTCTCCATAATTTCTCCTTATATCAATTGATCTACACTTATTTTATTAACTACTACTATCAATGAAAAATCCAAAAATAACAAATGAATGGACTATGGGCGATTATGAAGACTATGAGAAAACACCTAATAAATCTATATCATATGGCTATGTAGATTATAACTGGTAGCAGTTCAATTATACATCTACTACTAAGTTATTTCAATAATTAATGGAAAGTAATAACAATCTTGAATATGATATCGAAATCAATATGGCTGAGGTAGAATTACTTAAGAAAACTATAATTGAAAAAGATCAAATAATCAAGAAACTTAAAATAAAGCAATCAAAAAAAGTTAAATATCTCTAATAACTATAAATAAGTATTGAAAATCATAAAAATCATTTAAAAATAATGTAATCGACTTTAAAAAATCTTAATAAAGAATTAAAAATAGTTACAGAAAATGAACTAAAAATTAGATCAGAAAAACTTAATATTATTTAGTCTAAAAATGAACTTCATTAAAAGTATT
The DNA here is from genome assembly GCA_949152475.1 of Terebella lapidaria. Classification (NCBI taxonomy): domain Eukaryota; kingdom Metazoa; phylum Annelida; class Polychaeta; order Terebellida; family Terebellidae; genus Terebella; species Terebella lapidaria. The sequence continues at coordinate 8,150 of CASCJZ010000087.1, forward strand.
GGAAATTAAAGGATTATCAATAACAACTAGCACAAGAACTATCAAACAATTAAGTAAGATACTATAACATTACTAATAAACATATAGAACAATAACTAGACCAATAAATACATCAACTATAAACCAATAACTATTAATTAAAGAGGAATATCTAAGCAATGCAAACAAAATTATAACAAATTAAACACAATCAACACTAAAATGGTCAAAAAAAAGAAGAATATCAAGGTAAAACATAATAATTAACAAATAAAATTAAGAATCTTGAAGAAGAAGAAAAATATTTGCAACAATAATTAAGAATTTTATAAGAAACATAAAGAAATAAAGATATTTCAAGGAGTTCAATCTAAACAAATAATATGACTATGAAAAATATGCATTCAAAACTCCTAAAACTTAAAGAAGAATTAGAACTTAAGAAGGATAAAATAGCAAAGTATGAATACAATTATAGATAAACTACTAAGGAATGTCAACTTCTTAGGAAGGAACTGATAATTGAAAAAGAAACTCGAGAAGCAGAAGAACATTATCAAGAAACCATTAGAGAAACATTCAAAATTATTGATAGTGATAATTAGGAATAGGTTAAAAAAATTCAACAAATAAGAGGGAATTCCAATAAAAAAGTCAATAAATAAAATTCTCAAGTATTAGAAAGCCTTATATCAAGGTATTAAGTTATGAAAAATAGAAATAATGATAAATGACTTCTATTTTATCTGTTATTTGTATCAGAATACTTCATTTATTATAATTGAAATTTTTAATGTCATCAGAAGAAGAGGTGATTGACTTGTTGAAAGTATTAAAGGAATGGAAAATACAAAATTAAGATTAAAAGATTCCACATGTTCTTGATCGAATTATGGTTTGTAGACTCAAGGATAAAGCAATCATTGAAAAAGCAAGTGGAATACTTAAAGCTTTTCATAGAGATATTTGTAAAGCTGAAGAAGGAATTCCTAAAGAGTGGTTTGAAAAAACTAATAATGTTAAGAAAACCTTAAAAAAAGCAGAAGATAAAATCAAGAAAAAACAACCAACAATAGTCAAGAAAAAAAGTGAAGCTATTTCTTATCCTATTTCCTTAATTGAAAATAAATCATAATTTGAATCTAAGATCCTTAAGTACCTATATAAGAGTTTTATCTCTAATTTCGAGGAAGAAGACCAACTAAAATTAGTGGAATTTCTTGTAGAAGTTTATAATCATCTAGAGACATAATTTAAGGGTATAAAATAATGCTACATTAGATAATTAAGATGGCATGAAGAAAAGGGTAGAGAATATTTGTATCCAATTAAGCAGATAGAGTGCAGCTGAAGCCAAGAAACAAATGATTCAAGGAGACATAACAGCTAAATAATTAGCTGAAAATATTGATACTCTATATGAAAATGAAGAAGATCGTGAAAAAAGACTGAAAGCACAAAAATAGCATTTGAGTTCTAATTAATGTGGATTTTATGATGAATTAAAGAAAAAGATCAACAAAGATGCATCAGAATAATGTCGATTTTGTCATAAAAATGCAGCTTATTGTGAAGATATGAAACAAATAAGAGCAGCAGATGAACCAATGACCAGATTTATGAGATGTAACAACTGTAGTAAAGGATGGAGAGATTGAATTATGAATCACAATCATTGATATCAATATTACATTAGTATAAAGTATGATTCAGGAAAGGAACAGTAAAAAGCATGATTCAAACATTATTTTATTATTTAGGCACTCTAATTTATCTAATATAAGAAACATTTAATTTGGCTTAAGAATTATAAAAATTTTAATAATAAAATACCAATTGGGCGATTGGTCTAGTGGTATGATTCTTGTTTAGGGTACAAGAGGTCCGGGTTCAATTCCCGGATCGCCCCTTTTTACTTCTTAATCTAATCAAAAAAAATATATCATTTAATAAGTTATATTAGTCTATGAACAAAAGACCTAATTCAGCAAAACACTTCCGTTCTGGACCTTGGGAAAGATTTAGTATGAATGATGGTTATAGTGTGTTTTAGAATGTTATAAGGACAGATTTTAACTTATCCAAGTTCCCATAAAAAAAGCTATACCTATATTTAAGTCAGAAGGAGTCTATGGTGATTATAGAAGAGTTATTCCTAAGAAAATTCCTCAAGATAAAGAAAGACTATATTCAGAATTATTAAAGACAAAGACAGACCTTAATGAGAATAAAAATTAAATTACAAAGCTTAAAACTAAAATTGCTACCCTAGAGAGATAAAATGAAAATCTAAATAAGGTTCTTAGATCATCAAATAACTCTATTAATTCTTTTCCTTCTAATGTAATTACTCTATTATTCTAGAATGATTCACAACTTATCCATAAACTTAAAGGTATTATTAGATAAAATAACAACAAACATTAAATTCTTAAACAATAATTATATCAAGTTAAAAAAAGTTTTAAATGCACTAAATTAACCTAGTTAGATCATTAAAATAAAATACTTCTGGAAGAAAATAGAAGATTAGCTTTTTAATTATAAACCATACATGACAAAATACATCGTCAAAAACAATATTCTAGAGAAAGTTAAGAATTAAAAAAATACTTAGAAATAGAAGTATAGAATAATAGACAACTTTCAGAAGCTAATCAAAAATATATACAATAAATTTCACTACTTGATCATCAATTTCGTAGTCTAGAACAAAAATATAAAGGAAGATAAAAATAAACTTTTATTTCAAAAACATCAAATGACAGGTGAAATTAAAAAATTATAAACAAAATTAATTGATACAACAAAATTACTCGAAAAAAAGAGAAATTAATCACCAAAATCAAAACAAAATTCATATACAATGTATCATTAAAAAATTGAAACAACATCTAAAGATCACAAAAAAATAGAAGATTTAGAAAGGAAATTAAAGCAAAAGTAACTCTAATTAAATAATGCACAAAAGCAGATCGAGAATTTTTAAAAAATGCAATCAACAAGGGGCTAAATGCAGAATAGTAGCATAATTAAGGAATAAATAAGTATTGGTAAATCCATGATTGCTGAAAAAAGTAGTAGAATAACAGAGGCAATAATAGAATCCTCAATTTATTTTAGGAAAAAATACTCACTAATAAAAATAATCAAAATAAACACCTGACAACTTTATAATGATGAATCAAAAAAATCTCCAATCTAAACAGTATTCAAAATAAAATAAGATGATAGATATGCTTGAATTACCAATGGGATCAATAGATTAAGAAGATTATGAACAGGAGAAATTCTAAAGTTAATTTAAACAATCTGAATTACAAAGATATAAACAATAATTTGAAGAAGGAAGTTAAAAAGAAGAAGATATTAAAAAGAAAAAATCTAAACTTAATAAATTACCATCAGATTTGAAGAAATTGTTAATCTTAAGGTTAAAAGCTCAAAGACTTAAATATAGTGATTGGGAATCTACTATTAAAAGAGAATCTAATAGTCAGTATTAAATCAAAGTATTGTATTAATTATTTATATATTCTCCTTTTTACTTAGAATCCTAACAATCAGAAACTCTAATCAAATTTTTAGTAGAAAAGGATAAATTAGAAGTAAATTCTAACTATTTTATTCAAAAAGAACAAGTATTGAAAAAATGAAAAAAATTATAAAGAATTTTTAACTATAACCTATTGATCAACAATAAAAAACAAAGAAATCATTAAAGAAAAATCTATCTCAAAATTATCAAAGGATAATCAATACTTTTAGAAAGGAATAAAAGGTTAATCAAAATAAATTCATTCAAATATTGAAGGATAATAATTTTGAGGAGAGATAGATTGAATTAATACTTATTGAATCCTCAATGGTATCAAGAAACCTTCAAGAAATAGATTATCAAACAACATTTAATAAAATACTTAAAAAATAAGTACTAGGATAATAAGGTAATTTTATTTTAGGTAATTCTAATTTTTAAGGAAAATAAGAAGAAAATATAGATTTTTTATTAAAACCAGGATAGAAAATATAACTTTCTATGGGAATGAATTAAAAGAATGAATAATAAGGTTAAGATATTTCTATAATATCCGATGATGTTAAGATTTGATAAAGTTAATGTTTCTGTTTTATTGTAATTTCTTGATAATTTCTTCTCTTCAATATATAATGCAATATAAAAATCGAAGATGGAAAATAAACTATTTCAAAATCATTCCTAAGATTAACTATGGTTAGAAAACTATTTTAGGACTATTTTATCAGAAGACAACTTCTAATAACTCATCAATAGGAATCTAACATTTCTTAATTAAAAAGTCCAACAGATTATTCTCCTTGGTTATACCTAAAAAGTTATCCATTCTAATTCAGATCTAAAATTTACTCTAAGACTGTATTATTTAATGAGTAGATTATGGTATTCTTATTAGAACTTGAGAGAAAAGTGGATATCAATTGTGGTTCTACTAAATGACCATATAGATAATTTAACTATTCAATGCCAAGAAACTTTGATAATTAGGATTCTAAATAGATATTTATCTGCTTTAAGGATAAAATATCAATCCTTAGAAGAAGAGAGTCTAATGGTTATGTAATTAATGTTAGAAAATTTCAGAAATTATTCCTTAATAAATTCAAAGGAATATCTAATGAAATAATCATTAGAATTAATTAACTTAATTTTTAATAACTATTATTCTATTATAGTATGTTACTTAGAGAAAAACAATTTTTAAGGGATGAAGATGGTTGAATTTGAAACATATTATTCAAATTATTGTAGATTCTGTACTATTAATAAAAAATTAGATGGTATTAGAAATAAACATATTAAAATATCTAATTTAAAACCTATAAAACCATAACAAAATCAATAAATTGAGAAACTCTATGAAAGGAGGTTAAAAAAGGATGAAATCTATTAAAAAAAGGGAATAATCAATGAAATCAAAGAATACTCCCATCCTAGTAAATCATTCTAAATTAAAGAAGAAGTATTGAATGTTCGCCAAAACCTTAAAGAAATGACTAATTGGATTAGAATGTTAAATCAATATTAGTGATGGAAGTTATATGAATTTATGTATTAATTAATCATGGTAAACTCTTTGAAAGATTTATTATATAATAGTAGCATATATGATCAGATAATACGACTACCTCTTTAAAGTAGTGATAGTAGGGAACAGTTCAGTAGGGAAATCATCACTTCTACGTAGATTTGCAGATGATTCCTTCCAAGAAAGCTATCTAGCGACTATTGGAGTTGATTTTAGGTTTAAGTAAGTTAATATTAATAATAGATCCATTACAGTAGAAGGTAATATTGTTAAATTACAAATATGGGATACAGCAGGACAATAGAGATTTAGAACTATTACTGGTGCTTATTATAAAGGAGCCCATGCTATTATTATAGTTTATGATATCACTAAACCTTAAAGTTATGATGATATTGAATAGTTTTGGTTAAATGAAGTAAAGAATTATTTGATAATTTAAGGTTGATAAATATGCAAATGCAGAAATTAGACTTGCTGTTTTAGGTAATAAAACTGATTCATCAGAAAGAAAAGTTTAAAAATAAATAGCATAAAAATTTTGTAAATCTAAAGATATTCAATATTTCTAAGTAAGTGCTAAGGATGGAAATAATGTACAATCATCATTTTTCTCTATAGCATAATAATTAACTAAAATTTATCCTAAAGAAAAAAGAAATTCTTTAAATAATCCAGTAATTGACGATGTAAGAAAAAAAAAGAAAGATTTTCAAATTAAATCAGGAGCTAATAAAATAGAATCAAAATCTTGTTGCTGATTTGAGATTATCATTTGATATGAAAATATACATACATACATACATA
>CASCJZ010000088.1:0-46361 GCA_949152475.1 Terebella lapidaria
ACCCCAACCCCCAACCCCAACCCCAACCCCAACCCCAACCCCAACCCCAACCCCAACCCCAACCCCAACCCCAACCCCCAACCCCTTGATCTACTTAATATTATTAACATAGAAAATAATATGATCATTTCATAAGTTCCTCCATTTATCTTAACTCTGCATCAATTTCATCCAGCTCAGCCTTAATGGCATGCTTATCAACCTTTTGCTACGCTTTTTCCTCAACTTAAACATTTTTCTGGAAAATCTAGGAGAGAGAGTTGATTTCACTTAAGAGTGTTTCATGCTCTTCTTTCACTGCAATGTCTGTTGGTTTTTTCGACTATTCCACCTTCTGATCAGTATTGGTAAGCATCCCGACTATTTGAGTATGGTAAACCATTTCCTCCTAGCAATCGTCCTCTTCAATTTCATATCTTTTCATTCTTTTCATGATATCTTTATTATTCTATTGTTCATGTTCTGCTTGTAATTCTAAATATTTCAGATGTTATTCTGATGATATTTTGGCTACATTTTCATTATTTTTCTTCATTCTTTCATCAGTTAAGGTTTTCTGGTTTTCCCTCCACTCCCTGATACTTTCAACTTTGGTATCAATTTCTATCCTTTAGCATTGAATTACATTTGATCATGACTTTAGCTTCCACCATTGTGTCCACATCAACATCCATGGATTTATTTTGTTTTTCTTCTTGCTAGGGGGGCTGAACTAATTCTTGATGTCTGTCTTCTCCCTAAAAGACATCTAATCGAATTAGGTTCAAACATTTAAAATTATATTTCATTATTTAATCATATATCTCCAAGAATGACACTCAAACTAATCATTGTTTTGACCTTATTCATATGCGCTCTTCTTGCCGCAGACTGCCCAGTTGATCGAGAGGAGAAATGTGTAGATGATTTTAAGGATGCCTTACCCTATTGCAAGAAAGCTTATGAAGGTAAGGGGAAAGATTTTGATGCTGATTTGAATTGCCTTAAATATACCCATGAAATGGGAGCAGATTGTTGGCCATGCATTTGCTATGCTGCTGAAAAAGAGCACATCAAAATCAAGGGATGTGATTGAATCTCAAACTCATTCAATTGTTATTAAATAAAGCTCTTAAATGAATTAAAAAGATGATTCTGTCTTAATTTCAATCATGGAACAAAATGAAACTTTGAAAAAAACTACTTCTAATGGATGACCATCACTTGGAGGTTTACCATAACCTAACCACAAATTCATTCTAAAGTTTTCATTCCCAGGTACTGGGATGTCGCTTCCTGTATATTTCCAGAAGGAATAGGAATGACTTGGATCTGAGCTAGGGAACATTTTGAACTGAACATAACTTTTTCTCCATTCAATAACATGAGTTGCTGTATGGTATGACTAGTTTTGATTCATTTGGAATCGCCACATATTTTCAGACTTGTTGGCAGGCTGGACAACAAATTGTGAGTTTTTATCGGTTGAATTTCCCCATCTTGCTAGTTAAATATCCAACTAACGATGATGATAAGGAGGATTGTCATCCCAGGTAAAAATACCAATGATTGCATTCTTGTCAATCACATCTATCCTGGATGTGGTCTCAAGTGTATAGGTTCCATATCCCAAATTTTGAGTATTAATAATCTATGAGCATGTCCATTTCCCATTCTGTTGCCTAATTTTGAGGTGTAGTAGTCCCTTAGTATCTACATAAACGCTGTCATTGCTATCTGAAAAATAATTTGGTCCTGGCCCAATGGGACTAGAAGCATTTTTGACTTTCCATTGATAACTTGACCATGAGAATATTCTGCTATTTAAGTTCTAAGAAGAGGATTAGTCTGGTTCCATGAAGGTAGAATGCTCAGTTGTGAGGATAACTATTAATAGTAGAATGGATATGGATAACATTTTCAAAGCTAATATTATTTCTTAGCATATCATTAACTTATTTTGTTATCAGTTTTGTTCCTGTAGAGCTTCACTGTTTTGATTCTGATCATTTTATGCTTGCTCTTCACTTGAAGGATCATCTTCTGAACTTGATTCTTCAGATTGATTAATTTATTCATTATTATTGGGTTCCTTAGGTGAAAAATCGCTTGAACCAATCTCAAACCTGAGTAAATCCCCTCCAATTTGTAAGCATATCCCTGAAAATGAGGGCCTAATATTAAGTTGCTTTTTAAGCAGCACTAAAGTACCATATTTGCTATTGTTGTCTTCTACATAAAAGCTACCATTGACTGAGTTTTTGAACTCGTAGCTGAGAGTTGTATGATATCTGCTTACCGAAGCATCCTATGAAATTATTATGTCTGAATCTTTCTTTCGTCCCATAACCAGTCGGTTCTTGTCAGCAAAAGAAACCAAGAAGTATGTTTTAATACCTTTGTTATTCTTAAATAGAGGATTTAACACTAAGTAGGGCTTTCTAGGTTTGGGAATAATCACAGTAAAGTATCTCTTCCCATCCAAGTATATTTTAAAAGGTAAGGGAGCGGAACACAATTCACAGACAAGAGGTTTCCAAGAGATAATAGTTGCACAATTCACAGTATGAGGGTTCATTGATTTAGTCAACCACTGTTGAATACATGTCAAATGAATATACCGAGCTGACCCAGTACACTTGCAGGGAACTATCAATGGATTTTATACTTCTCCTTCCTCCAAACAAACTCTACATATTGCTTGATCATCAATAGGTAAGTGAGTATCAGTGGAGATATAGGTACCTCTTTCCCGAGAAAGTTAATTATAGATTTTAAATTTGGTAGATATAGTTTAGTCTTACTTTTCTGGCTACCCATCTCTGTCAATTATCTCTTTGATTCTGACTTTTTGCTTGCCTACTCTAACCATATCCCCTTCTTTGAGTAAATATCGCTTGGATGGTAAGGTATTAATAACTATCCAAATATTGTTTTTATTGTTTTTATCCTACTTTATTTGTTCCCATTTGAACAAGAAACTTGCTGGATTCATTGTTAGTGATGCTCATTCTAATTTCAAGTTACTATTTTTCTTTTTGAAATTTATTCAATTGTTGATAGGTCCCACTAAGTTTTCCAAATTAGGCATCACTAGTAAGCATGATACATGAAGATGTTAAATTAGATGGAGGTGCTGTGAAATCATACAGGTTGTTATAAGTTTTGATCCAAGATTGAATAGTTATTTTTCTAAGATTTATAAGGATAATTACAGTCCATTGAAGTTAGGAGTGGGAATAGTGACTATTTATTCCATTTTTCCTGCTTAACAACTGCCCATATTATATAATTTATTACAGTTTTTTCTTTCACTTAGAAGAATATCATGTTTTCTAAAACCTAGGGACCACTCCAAGAGAGACCTCTCAATACCTTAAATATCAATAAAATTAACTCTTAAAAGACTAACTATCTTCAGAGCACCACTAACTAAAACAACTCTGGAAATAAACCATTGAAGTTTTGCGCAGCCAAGAGGCAATCACAATCTAACTACATTGCAGTTTCCCAAGAATTGAAGAATGAAATAGAAAAGAGAAAACAGCTTGAGGAACAAATACAACTCATCCATTCAAATTCTGAAATGCCAAGAAATAGTCTTACTTCCTTCCAGGACCAAAACCAAAAATTAGGGCTTCAAATCAGCAATCTTTGTTCATAACTCAGTTCTGTTAAAAGGAATTAAAGCAGTGCAATTGAACAAATAGAACAGTTGTCCAATTAAAATAGACTCCTTCAATAGAAGCTTAAAGGGGAACAAAACCTGTCAAGTAGACTTCAGTTTTCTCATGATAACCACAAATACCAAAAAAATATGGAAGAAAAATATGAACAGCTACTTTCGCAATATCGGGAAATGGAAATCAATCAAAAATCATAGCAGCAATAATACTTCCAACTCAAAAAGCAATTTGAGTATGTAAAACAATAAGAGGAAAAGGAAAGGAATTAACTAGATACAATCACTAAAAAAGTTATACAGCAACAAATAGAACTATAGAATCTAGGAAAAATTAAGAACGAAAATGTAGAACTGTTTTAACAGCTGGCAGAGAAGAATGGGTAGCTTGACCGATTAAAAAATGATCTAAAATTGATCAGAAATTAATTTAATAAGTTGATAGGAAACAAAAATGGTGTGCAATAAAAAGATTTCCTTCAAGCAAAACAACTTGATAAGAGTTAAATTGAAGTCTTAAAAAGTCTAAAAAGAAGTTAAGAATTAGATTAATCTGAGATCATTGGGTTCCAAACCACTTAATCTCTTGCCTGGAATGAAAAGCCCAACCATGGAAGGGATCATTAACTATCAGAAGTTAATGCTGGATCTAAATTATTTGAAGTATTTGTGGTTGATCAATAATTAGAAAACAGCTCATATCTACAGGATTTAAATTCTAAGCTGAACTCAGTTTTGATTAACAATCACCATGAATTATCAAGGACAAAGAATTAGCTGTTTGAACAAAAAATGTTAAACCTTAGACTGCTGGAGGATGTGCAACTGGGAAGGACAGAAGCAGAACAGTATAAAGACTAGTTTCAGATGGCCAAATTATAAATGGTTCAAGTGTCCAAGATTAATGGAGTCCAACTCAGCAATTTGGAGGGAGAAAATCAAGTTCTGCAGGGAAAACTTAAGGAAATGGAAGCCAAACTCAAAACTCTAAAATCATAAATAGGATAAAAGGACCAAATTATCTTGAAACATATTGGAAGGAGCAAATCTATCAGTTACTGCTGATCTCTATACTAAACCCTTATTTTAACATTTTTAGTAGATAAACCTAGTTCCCATTGTTATAGGGTATATTGGGGCAATGGTTATAAAGTTTATAATTTCTATATTAGTTTTAAATAAAAATCAATAAATTTTATATTTGTACCATTGCTGCTTAATGAGGAAATTTCAACCTTACTCTCCTTATAAGAGCATCTCCGAATAGAGGACCACTTATGGGACCAGTCATAAAAAAACACTAATGAAAAAGCACTATCGAAACAATTTACACCAGCCATAGTCTATTCCACAGGAAGTTTCCAATAGATCAATAGAAAGATGCAATCATCAACTCAATAAATTAGCTTTAAAAATGTAAGCATAGTAATTTAGGCATAGAAACAATCTCGAAACTGAAAAATAGTGGGAATTGAATAACAGTTTCTACCTGGAGGCAGAACAAACTGACCATAGGCTAAAATAGTTAGTAGAAAGGGTGAAAATAAATAACCTAAAGAAATTAGCACTTGAACATTATGAAGAAAGGGAAAGAATTCGTCGGGCACATAAAACTTAAATGAGAAAAGTCAGAACTTCCTGGGATTATCATCTTGAGCTTTCAAAGGAAAAAAAAAGAGCTACCCTTGTAGCTTTCCAAAGAGACCAAGAACGGTAATTAGATTTGACCAAGTAAATGCTTCGAAGAAAGGGTTAAAAACTAAAAATCAGAAGTCGGTCATTAAATGACCTAGAAAGATAAAAGAAACAGTTACAAAGGCTTGGGAGGTACTCTGATGCCCATTATATAAAAATAGCCAAAAGAAAACTTGTAAGGCAATAGTTTAACGTAGAAAAAATAATTGTAGAGGAGCAAGAGGGAAACTTTCTAGTAAATGGTAAAGATTGAAGAGGAGCAGTTTAGAATTAAGCAGACTAAAAGATATAATTCATTGATGGTAAGGCTTGAAGAATAAGAGAGTGATCAAAGACAAAAATATCACCGCTTGAACCTAAGGCTGAAGCAGAAGTACAAGAATGTGATGACCAAGCTCAACCATGAACATTAAATGGAAATGAACTAGCTGCTAGCAGCACCCTAATTCAATTGAGCCATTTTGTAGCAATTTTGTATCTAATTATGGACTGAGATTTCATATTGTATAGTAATAATGATAGTAAGCAATAACAAAAATCATTTATTCCTTATTTTCCATAATTCTATTATATTCCAAGATTTCTAATTATTAAACCATGAGTACCCAATTCAACAATCCTGACGAGGAAGAATATGAGTATTAGCATCTATAGGCCAAACCCTGGGTCTTTCGGTCGAATTTCTCTCATAACTTTAACTAAAAATCAGATTCCTTTGCAATCCAATATACTAACCCAATAATCAACAGAATACCATCAACTCAGCCTTGTATAACTCATGCTGCAGCATAAATTGATCTTAAAGGCCTCCCAAATGATTTCAATACTCCCCTAAGAAGGACAATTCATTCCAGAATCAGCAAGAAGAAACTACTGCTAACTTAGGGTAGTAACAGTATCTCCAAAAAAACAATATAAAATAAACAAAAAACAACACATTCTGGGCATAAATACAAAGAATCAGTAAATATCACAATTTATTATTGCGGCTGGAAAAAGAAACTTGGTAAAGATAACACCCGTAAAATATAAAAGCCTGTAGATAGGAAATAAAATTTCATTAAAAATCCCAAAAGCACCAACTTACAAAAATTGCTTCTAATCAAGTAAAAAATTAGACAACAAAAAATTGGTTTGAAGGGAACTGAAAACTAAAAATGTATTGCTTTAAGAGAGACTAAGGGTCCAAAGAATGTGAAAAGAAGGTTTCAATCAGAAATGAGTTTGGCAAGGGAGGATACCCTTCTTAAAAAACTCCAAACTCATAAATTAAAGTAATCCCAAAGCTACCTGTAAAAGGAAAAGAATTATCTTGAAACCTGCCATATTTATAATTTTAATCAAGGACTGGAGTTTAACTAGTCCAAAAGATTAATTATATGAGTAAGATATTGAATACAGTAGATTACTGATATTATTTAAAAAATTGAACACCATGGCTAAAAACTCCCAAATTATGGTCTAGAATATCAGTTGTATTCTGCCTGAGAGTATCCAGAGTGGTGGCTTGTATTTAGGGAACATTTATGGAGCTCAAAATGCTGATATTTTGCAGGAGTATGGTATCAGGGCAGTCATTACCATGTCCAGTGAAATAGGTATATTAGTTGTAACAATAGTGATTGAATATGATAAAGTAAAAATTCCCTTTTACTTGAGAATCAATGCTCATGATTAGGAAACTTTTGTTCTCATAAAGTACTTTCAAGAATGCATTGATTTTATTAACATTTGTAGACAATTCACAAATGTGTACGTTCATTGCTATGCGGGGGTTTCTCGTAGTGCTTCAGTAGTGTGTGCCTATTTAATGCATATTTATGAGTGGGATTGGGATAAAGCCCTCAATTTTATTATAAGCAAAAGGATAGTAGCCAAGCCCAATCAAGGATTTCTGAAACAATTGGTTGATTTTCAGAAAATATTATTCAGTATGAAACCTACCAAAGGAAGAAGCAAGGCACTTGTTAAACATAGGCAAGAAAGAGGCAAAATGATAACATCCGTTGATTATGAAAATAAAGACAAAGAATAATATCGTCCATTCCAGCAAAATAAGACCAACAAGAATAAAACTAGCATGGGAGGAAGTATTCAAAGAACTCCTTTGAGGGATCTTAAACGAATGAAAAATTGAGGGAAAGATCACTAATTGTTCTAAAAATACTACATTGAAAGTGCTAAAAATTAAACATATTTTGGCTAGTAAAATTAAAATGCAAGAGAAGTAGAAGTCATTTATAACTAATCATCTTAGCAGCCAATATTTTGAGCCGTTCTGCTGTTTCTTGGATGCACTTCTCAACGACTCGCTGCCACTCTAATCCAGAGTACCCTTCTGGAGTATTAGTTATGTTTTGAACCTCCTCAAGCATTCCTATTTCAGCTGAGAGGTCATTTTTCATCATTGATTCTAGCTGTTCTCTGGTTGCATCTAAGGCAGTTTTCAGCTACTAATTTTATTTTGTGAGAGTATTGACTTGCTATGATAGTTCTTTGATTTTCTTTTAATATTCTGGAACTATCTGCTCTAGCTCTTTGGGTTTTTTAGTTTTGTTGAGGTGGGACTTAAAGAAATTCAATTTTTGAGTTAAAGTGTTTCTTTGCTCAATAATTTCCTTAAATTCAGACTGGAACAGTTAAAAATTGGTTGGATTGCATGAAAGTAGTAAATCCCTAATTTTGCTTAACTCTTCATTATATAGTTTAAGATTAGTCTTATCCTCTGGCTCTTGATTAGTCCTGTAGTGATTAAGCTCATTCTATAGGATCAAGATTTTTTCAATTTTACCATTTAAATATTCACTTTTCTCCCGTAGTAGGGAAGTTAGCTTATCCCTTTCCTCTGCTAAGACCCGATTTTATTCTAATAGCATGTTTTGATAGTATTTTTATTCAACTCTTGGGGAAGAATCTCCAGGCTTGTAGTAACCTCCATATCTACCTAATTGGTGTTCTTTCATAGTAATTTCAGAGTCATCTAAATGGATATTCTTCAGAATCTATTCATTTTAGGAATCCTTGGTTTTCCTCAATGTTTTAAGTCTTTTTACTTCTTAATCATCATGAATACTTTGAACAATTTTTTAAGCTGTACTCAGCCTCTCTTCAAATTAGTTTAATTTTGAATTAAGTTTTGTATTTTTTATTGCAATTGTTTCATAAAAAACCTCTAATTGACTCTGAACCAACTCTAAATTGGGAGAAGTTCTTCCTTGACTCCCCTTTTATGATTGCCAATTCATTAATTGCCTTTAATATTTGTTTATTTTTTCCCTGAGGAATCTATTCTATTGCAACAGCTTATTTTCTAACTCTTCCTCTGCTCTCTGGTGGGCTTCAACCATTTCTCTGTAGATTCTATTTTCCCTGACAAGTCTCTCTATATCAATGTTCTCTGACTTATTCATTGTTTTTAAGCCACGAAATGTGGTATATCCTCTTCTTTATTCAGGGGTTTCATGATTAAACTACCTTCCAAATATATACATAATGCTTTATCTTTCAATGCTCTAGGTATTCTTCAAATACCTTTAGAGAACATTAATTTGTGATTAATAACTCTGAGCGCATTCACATTGATCAGTGGGTCTATTTGTCTGGCAGGAGGTTATTGATGACTGTATTTGTTTCCTTTCCAGTTGAGATTCTAAGCAAGTTGCTCGATTATTAAAGTCAATACTTTAGGCTGGGAGTTTGGGTTGTTGGCCATGAGGGAATCTATATTGAGTTAAGTGTTGAATCTTTTCTGCCTTGGTAGATTTTTGGGGAGTACCATAGAGTCTCAATAAAAGTCTGTCTGGCGTTTTCATCAATAAAAATTATTTTAGTTATTACTGTTTATTTTATGAATAGATTGTGTGCATTAACTGTAGTCTAAAAACTAAGTATTTTTAAGTTATTTCTCAATCAGATAAAGTATTTGCTTTAGATTTGTTTAATGGAATATAGAGATTATTGTGATTATATATTTCAACATTTTACTTGACTTAGATGGAGAAAGACTAGGAAAACAATTAATATGTGGAAATCAAGGATAAAAAAGAAATTTAAACAATGGAATCCACTAAAAACCAACAAAAAAGGCCTCACTTCTAAGATGACAGACAAATCACTCAATGTGAAATAGTTAACAAAGAATAATTTGCTCCCCAAAAACATAAAGCTAAATACGTGGCCAAAAGCCAAAACAGTCATGAAGAAAAACCCCAAACCAAAAAGTACAAATAATTCCACGAAAAAGGGACACATTAACCCAAGCATAGGAAAAGAGTGCCAAAAGCTAATTAAGTCATAGTTGAAAAGGAAACACAGATAGATGAAATAGTAAAAGAGCTTGAAAAAAAACTCTAAAAACATGAATTTGTAGTGCTATAAGCAGTCGGAATAGATGTCACTAAAGCTTTTACTGCTTCTGAGCAAATTAGCAGGCGTTACAGCAGCCTTTGCAGAATCAATATTCCTAGTAGTGTGGAGGTCTAATAAAATTCAAGGAATGTAGTCCGAGCCATGATTCAAATTGAATTCAGTTTGAGTTATTTGAATCCAAAGCATATGGGCTACCAAGACAATATATATGAAGAGAACTATAACCGTAAAGACCGGAAGAAGCCTGAAAAGAAGTCCTTCTTTGCAAGCAAAAAAGATGATCCTGATTATAGGTGATATATTCATACCCACATTAATTTCAATATTTATAACTGTAATGGAGGGGAATGATTTGAGTGCAAATTATACCTTCTGGATCCAAGAACCAGAGCGACTAAAGAATGAAAGCTATAGTCAAACACTGAAGCCCATGGTCACTATCAAAACCATGAAAGAATTTTCAGAGGTACTATCCTATATTAAAGCAACTAATGAACTTCCTATGAGTATTTCTTTATCCATACAGACTGTGACTTATATTGCTTCAAGGAAAAAATTATGCCCTTATGGGAGACTGAAGACAATAAAGGAGGAGGTAGATTTAAAATAAAAATCGATAAGCAAAAAAGCAATTTATTGTGGAGAGATACAATGCTGACAATGATTAGTCCCAAAAACAAGTATACTGACATTATGAATGGGGCTAGAATCAAAATTAAAGAAAAATTTGATGAACTTTAAATCTGGATGAGCTCAGTATCCACTGATAAAACTAAGCTTCAAGCACTCAAAGACTATCTAAAGTAAAGCATCCAGATAACAGATGAACAAGCCTACATCTTTTGGGGCTTCGACTGATTCATTCACATTACTTATTTGAGTGGGACAGCTGATTGACTTAAGTATTTCAACCGTGAAAAATCATAAAATATAGCTTGATATAAATGTTGGATTCCATTTTCTCAGCTGTTTTGAAGGAACATAGGGTGAGATTCTATATGGAACTGATAATTTTTTGAAGTTTGTAGGGTCAGTTATGGTTTCTCTATTTTTTTATTCTTACTAGTTGCCCTTAGCTTTATGCTCTTGCCTAGCTAAATTAGAGGATATTCTAATGGGATGATCTATTGGTTTTTCTGGGTTGTTACTTCTATATTTCGGTGTTTTAACTTACAGTTTTTCATGTAGAATCTGCTGGGCAAAAGTGAGTTTTTTTTTCGATTATAAGTGATCATCTCTTGAAGCTTAATAAGCTATTCCTTCATTATTGAGTGGTTGTTGCCAGATTTTATGATAATTAGGCATGCTTGGTTTTTAACCAAATTGTTCTTGCTGGAGTAACAGTTCATTTTAAGCCATGATTAGCTCTTCAGTTCTTACATTCTGTTCACTTTGATACTTAAGCATTCTTTGTTGTTGCTGTGAATTTTTGTTCTTATTCTTGACTGCTTTACTAATCAGAGTATTGGGGATTGCTCCTTCAATATCATTGGTTGATAGATTATTGTGAATAGGTGGAAGTTTTTAGCCTTCATCAAACAAAGATGTTTCCTTGATCTCTGATCGATGGTGAACATCAGAATATTGTTTTTTACGTGAAGCTGGGAAGAATTATTAGCCTTGTGGTAATTAAGCCATGTATTGTTGTTGATGACGATTTTTCATTGCAGAATTGGGTACATATCCCTGATTTTTTCTAATATAATAAGGATTCCTGGATTAAAAGGTGCTAATTTGACCTTTGGTATACATTTCAATAATTATTTTTATTTCAATACATCTTATAAATTTATCCGACTTGCAATGAACCGATTTCCTTTTGAAGTTTACTCCAAAAAAAAAATACAATCGACCAAAACTGACAGAACAAAACAACTAAATCTTAGAACAGGTAAAGCTTCAGTGATCACCAAAAAAACATTTTAGCAATTGAAAAACAGAAATTGTTGCCTAAAAACGACTGACTTTAATCAAATACGAAAAAATGAAAGGATTTCTTTTGCAAAACAAAGATTATCCCGTATAGAAAAACAAAAGGAAACTTCTTCTGTGGAAAAATAAGCTAAGTCGTTAAGCTATTGGAAAAAAAAGCAGACTTCTTCCTTTAAAAAAATTAAGACGATGATTTCAGATTTTTTCACGCCTGATGATGAGTGTAATTGCCCAAAGCCTTGTATTTGGGGGAGAAAGTTTTTTTCTTGGTCTTCTTTAGATCAATAAGAAGCAGGATACATCTATGAATAGTTATGCCTAAAACACTGCATTAAAGATACGAGCGTACCCTTAAGCTAAATATGTTGCGAGTACTCACTCAATACTCATGATAAATTGAGGGAGAAAGTTACTAATCAACTCAAAAAAGATTTAATAAGAACTTATTCTAACTGCTAGAAGCCTTATCAGTAGAAGATCAAAGGAAAAGCATAAAGAATTCTTCTGTTGTATGTGTTTTAAGATTAATAAATAGGATATATTCAAGGAATGGACCGAATTTTAAACGGTTTTCTGTATCATATGAAAAATGAGGCCAAAGCCTATTTTGCATTCAAAGCTTTTATGAGTCAAATTAGGTCTATCTATTTAAATAGTAACTATTGTGGAACATAGAATTCTAGCAATGTTATGAGAACTTGAACACCATTAAAGTATACTTCAAGAAACATGTCTATGATCTCTATCAACATTTGAGTGAAATGGGAGTTGAACTATTACCAATATTGCTACCATGGCTGCTTTCCTTTATGACCACCCTAATTCGAGTTGAGAGTATCCACCTCCTTTATGATGGATTCATGCGTGAGCGGTGGATGTTCTTATATCGACTGATCTTATCCTTATTAGTATATCATAAGGAGGAGTTGCTTTCTATGGATGACCCTGGAGATGTGATGGCCTTACTCTCAACAGCCAATGCATGGGCATCAAAAATGAATTGGGAAGAAATTATAAAATTTTCTTATACTTTTTAAGTCTGATATTAATTACTTTTCTATGGCTTGATTTTATTTGTAGCATATTCTATTTATGGAAAATATAATGAACTGGAAATAAATCTAAGGCTGCCAGATTCTTGCTGAGAATATTCAGTCATTTTTAGAATCATACAAGGCATACAATAAAATACTTGAAGCAGGAATGCTATCAAATTCTGAGGAATAACTTGGAAAATTCCTTATTTAAAAGAATTTGGAAGCTAATAAACTGAAAGAAAATGTTTATCAACATCGAGATGAACTAAGATCATACTTCAGAGAGAGTTATGAGGAAATGTGTGAGGAAGGAATTGACTGTGAAGTTCTGAGAGACTTCATGTATGAATGCAATCTATACACTCGAGAAAACTTTAAAATTATCAAGAATTAGTTCTATAAGTACTCTAATACTCTTAGTTTTGTAAATGAGCCTAAAAAACACAAATAACCAATCACCTAAACCTGTAGTAGTTTAAACTTAAGGAAGCCTTCTCTTAAATAGCCCACTAAAAGAAGCCAGAAGCCAAGCAATATGGAAATTTATGAACAATAGAACTAAGTATCATCAGTTCCAGTAAAGAATAAATCAGCATCAAAAGAAATTGATGTATCAGCTATCTTAAGAGAAATTGATATGATCGAAAAAAAACTGTTGGAAAAGCGAGAGAAAGACCAGAGCAGAAGAAAGATTTTCGAAAAGGAAGAAAGAGAAAAGTTTAAACTTATAAGACCTTTTCTGGAGAAATATCAAGTGTTGGATTCCCGAGAGGTAACCTTTAGAAACCAAAATCATCTCAACCAAAATGAGTCTCAAACAACCATATTTCAAACTAATCAGCATCATACCCCTTCAATCTAATAGCAACCCAAGAAAAAAACGAATCTTCATCTCTCCAATTTTGGGAAGGAAAACCAGAATAAAACATCAATGTCTAAGCTGAATAATTCTAATTATTCTATTGAATTAAGTAGTGATAAAAGAGCTGAAATCCTAAAAAAAGCTTCTTCAGAAGCAAAGTTAAAAATAGAAGAAATAGAACAAAGAGCACTAAACAAGGTCACCAGCAGACATAGAATTAATTCCCGTGATAGATTGCTGAGACTGAATGAAATAGAAAAAGAGTGTTAAGAAAAATTGGGAATTCACCGAGTTTCTGAGTATAATTTTGAGGAAAGCTGGAAAAAGTATGCATCATCTCAAAAGGGACTAAGAAACTAATTACGAATTAATTGATTTTATACACAATATATAGCTTATCTGCATCATCAGAGAAACTGGTATAATTCAAGCTAATTCCTTTCTAAAATGCACCATTTACTTTGCTTCTCATACTCTACTTTGGTGATCAGCCCTAAATGCTCTCGTACGATTACCTGTCTAGTCCCAATATGGACAGTGCTGCCAACTTCAGCAGTCTCAATATTGGACTAAATTGGAACAATTTCAGCGAGATTTTTGGTAAACATCCATTTGGTACGCGCTTAAAGTTGAATACGATTGTTTTCTTGATAAGTATTTCTTTCTCCGATGGAAAGACCATTCATCTTCCGTTTCCAATCATCAGCCTTTGAGAGATAATGGGGCTTATCAGATTCATGAATCCAATTTTTAAGTAGTTTCTTGAAGATTGGCTCCTTTTCAATGAATAAGCACCAGTTGTGAGCGAAAAAGTCATTTACTGCTGCTATCTTGATGATTTCTATGATAACTGCTTCAAAAGGGTCATAATAATTAGTCATTTGTCTTAAGAGTTCACTCACACTTACTATGCATAATTCAATCTAATATTATATGACTGCTTACTATGAATTATGCTTCTGGTTTTTCAGCTTCTTCACAATAGTAGGAAATTAAAAACATGTACTTTTCTAAGTCTTCTCTCTTGTAGTCAGAATTAATTGCTCTATTTTGGAAGATAATCAAACACCGCTATGTTTCCTCAGTTGAAAAAACACTATTCCTAACAACCAATTTAGCTGCAGCTTGACTCCCAGTATGACTGCTATAAATTTATAGTAGTCTAATTGCATCTTCCTTATTAACTTTATAATAAATTAATGATTCCAGTAAAGCATGAGGACAGAAATCTAATGGCTTTTCTCGATCTGAACAGTCACGACCAAAATATGATTAAAAACTCCCACAAATAACAGATTCTACTTCCTATTTCTTAGCTAGAAGAATGTGAATTACCCTCTTATCATATTCAAGAGCCAGCAATTTTTCTTGGTATTTTTATGTTTGACTTATATAAGTAAATAATTTGGCGTAGGGCGTCATTCCTTTCTTGGCCAGGCAAAAAACTAAAGTTGATAGGAAAGAATCAGGGATGTCATCTACTGCAGCTAGAGCTTTTCTCAAAAGACCAATCGATAAATATTTAACCATTTTTAAAGAATCTATATAATATTATCTGATAAAATGATGGTTAATCTGTCCTATGAACCAGTACCTCAACTCTGCTGATTAATCTAGCTTTAATTCAAGGAGACGGTAGAAGTTAGTAACATACTCATCACGGTTCTTGTCACGAAGCAGTACTGTGTGGAAATAAAGCAGTCCATACTTACTGGCATTAAGACTATTCATTTGGACTAAACTTTCTGTGAACCGGACAAAAACTGGATCCACAACCAATGACATGAACTAGTTGCTCGAATTACTAAGTAAAATTTGATTTTGAAGCTGATTTGAGAAATCTTTAGATATTTTGTCATTATTAAGTATGACATCCTTTTTTACCACTTTATCATAAAACAGGATATAAGCATTACGGTACTTCTCCATTTTGAATTCACCTTCAATATCCTTTTACTATCCCCCAAATCCTTCCTCTTCCACCCTGGCCATGTTAGTTTAGTTAATGATTTAATCATTAAACTCGAACCATTTGCCGTTATCTTTAATGAAAGAGTAGTAGTGACCACCTTAGGCAGTTCCTGCATGAATAACTACTCCTCTTAAGTTGTACATGAATGCAGAATTATCTTAAGTCTCCAAACCTGCTAAAAAGTCACTAGTATAAGGTTTCATATTGAGTTGTTGGGGATACTTAAGTTAGTGGTTCAATTTGATTCTTCTCATTTCATCATAGTTGAACTAAAATCTCTTTAAAGTGATCACTAGGATATTAGGTAATTCTTTGATACATAGCCTTTTTAAAGTCTTCCGTTTTTGGTTGCATGGTTAGCATAAGTAGGCGTTGTTTCCATCAAGAATCTATCCCCCAACATACCCTTCTAAGGCCTCACTTAAGGTTTTTTTATTTTTAATGTTTATCCCAATCGATAAAAAGTGCTCTAATTTTTCGCTGCTATGTGGACATCCTTCACAATTCAACTGATTAGATAGAACCCCCTGAAATGTTGATTACAAAATTTTAGTGGAAT
This sequence comes from Terebella lapidaria, assembly GCA_949152475.1. Classification (NCBI taxonomy): domain Eukaryota; kingdom Metazoa; phylum Annelida; class Polychaeta; order Terebellida; family Terebellidae; genus Terebella; species Terebella lapidaria. The sequence continues at coordinate 16,087 of CASCJZ010000088.1, forward strand.
TGGTTTCTTTCAAAAATGTTTCAATCTTATCCATTAATGAATTGAAGAATTCATCAGCATCACTCTGAACAGTTGGATCTATTTTAGTCCCTTAATAAGTAATGAAAGCTTCGCAAAATGCTTTAGGAGAGCATGAACGGCGAGTTGTGTGCTATAAAGTAGCAAAAATTTTTTGTAATTGATAAATTTAATTATCTTCCAAACTTTCTCGATACTCTCGGCTATCAATTTACAAGAAAGCCTTTCTAAAAGTGGAAGTCATAAATAACTGTTGGAAAAGACAATTGATATAGCATGTAGCAGCTAAATTTTCCAACCCACAAAACCACTTTTTTTAATTTTTATCAGCTTATAAAGTAAAGTTGGCAAAATTATTCTTTCTCCATTAAGCCCTTTGGAGCTGAGGAACTACATAGCTGATAAAGAGATCTATTCTTTATAGTTTCTAGCAGATTAGCTTTTTCAAAATTTCATAGATTTTCTTTTTGGTCTTAGGGTGTTTGATTCTTTTATGAGTTTCATTAAAGACTAATTATTAGATTATTTTAAGATAAATTTCATCTTTGGTTCCAAGAGTGCTCTTAAGCTGGTAATGAATTAATTTTAGAGCCCCATAATTGAGTTAATTGGCAACTGATTTGCTTGGGTCTTCGTAATCTCCCATTAACACCTCATCAACAAACCTTTAGATAATCTCAAGCAGACCTGCTTCACTAAAGATTTCCTTTACTTCATCTACTTCAGCGAAATCGAGCACAGATATCAAAAATAGGAAGTAGAGTTCTGGGGAACTGACAGATTGTAAGTACTTAATGTTGAGATAGTTGATGATAAGGTGCTTGATAATTATTGCCTTGCATTGGAACGAATTGAAATGTAGAACTATTAAATTAATGAGATTATCTTCAGCAGTACTGACTACAATCTGCCCAGCAGGAGTGAATAGTTCATATTCAACTATCTTAAGAATTAACAAGTTCTCCTTGAATTCCTTTTCAAGTTAAATCTTGGCAATTTTATTGGCTTTTAGCAGGAGCAGTAGCAGTTCATTCAATAATTCTAAAGAAATTTCTGGTTTAACACTAAATTAAGCCTTAAGAGTTTCCATAATGATTCGTATTTGCTTGGTAATTCCTGCTGTTTTAATGGTTTTCTTATCAACTATCTCATATATCTTCAACAGTATCTTGATACCCTTGATAAGAACAGTTTCCTGCTCCTGGTACTTGAACAGTCTTTCTATTATTAGCTCTTCAATGGCTTCAACTCCTGAAGTCTGATACATGTCTACTCCCCACTTGTCACTTGTGCTGATCAATTATGATATTATACTGAAACAATATAGCAACTATACATTCTTTTTGTGGAGGAAAAGCTGTTACCAATTTTATTTTTTAAAATGACCACAATTCTTTAATTTATTGAAGTAACTTTTTTGCATGGGAAGAATCTCTAAAAGTGACCAGACTTATCTTTCTACTTTATTTTCTTCCATAGTCATAAAGCTGAATAGAGTTTCATAGAGTTGATCTTTATCAGCAATTTTGCTTTGGAATTCTTCAAGGGCCTGGAAATGTGGGTGTAATTACTCCGTCTGATGCTTAACCAAAATTGAAGAACCCTTACTCTTATAATTCATAGCATTGAGTGAGAAATCCTCCTCTTCTATGAATGTGATTTCCTTTTTCATTTAAATATTGTAAATGGTAAAATCGCCTTTGATTTCAAATACTTTCATGATTGCCTTTCTTAGTTTAAAGATTGTTGCATTTCTTGCCAAGATAATTAGTTTATTGTTTCGATTATGTTCCACTACAATTTCCAAATTCCCTTGAATAGACATATTTTCTTTGTATTGTGGACCTTCAGTTTAAGTTAGTAGGATCTCTAAAGCCCTAACACATCTTTTAGGGTGCAATTTTAAGTGGTCCAATATTTTCTCCAAAATGCATATCCAATTTTTCACTTTCTCATTTTTAAACTAGGATTTTGGCTTTAGATAAAGTTGAATGACTTTCTTTGTTGCACTTTCAGCAATTTGAGCTCCTTTACTTTTGACTATGAAATAGAAGTAAAAGTCTATTCCTTGAAGGTTAATTTTTCGGTACCTGATAGTTCCTTTTTAATTAATTTCGATATTGGAGTAAGTAAGGTGATAGGACAGGAAAAGCTAATCAAGGGTTTCTAGTTCTAGTTCACATAGTTCATGATCATAAAAGCCTTTCTTAGTCGCAATCTTAGTCAGGATTTCTACTATGAGCTATGAGTCAAGCTTTTTATAATATTTTTTCTTGCCACCAAGAAAATATTAGTATGATTTATGTTTTCTTAAGAAGCCCATCAGCAAAACCAAATCTGAATGAGTCCACAAGAATTCGATATGCTCCACTTTGATAGGGTATTTGAAGTATTCAGAATATTCTTCCAGGAAGAAATAGATATATTTACATGTTTCCTTGAAGCTTATTTTTCTGAAATCGGTGTTATTAACTCCTTTGAACCAATTAATAATGACTTCAATGAGCTCATATTTCCCATCAAACTTTTCAACCACATTTCTTCTTGTTTCTTCAATAAATGCACTAATAGGGTAAGAGTTAATGATTCCAATCATAATTCTCAATGTTTGTCCAAAACTTTTCTCTAAATATGGTAATGAAGATACTTGCTATCATCAAGTTGATGCACTATGTCAGATAATTATGTCTCTCATCTGCTAAGATATCTTCACTAAATAACAGTTTGATCATTTCCAATGCAGTCTCTATGTATTTCTCATTGATCTTCCCAGCATCCTGCATCTCTTTCCAGAGCAAATTTAGTCCATAATATCCGTATTTAGAGCTTGTTGGCTTTCTTCCAAATAAAGTGCTAAAAAAAGACTTGGAATTAGCCTGGCTTTTGATAGCCTTGACAGTGAAGTTCTTGATGAACTGGAGAGATTGATCATTATTGAGTTCAATTTTACAAATGTCTGTAAAAATCCCATCTAAAGCATCAACTGGAATAATCTAGGTAATTTAAGTGATGATTTCATAAATTACTCCTACTTAGGATTCATGTCTTTTAGAGGCTAATCTATTGATAATTAAAGGGATACTTGAAGAAGGAATCTATTTGTCTTTGGGTGAGATACTGATTTTGACAATAGTAGTTGAGGATTGGGACGAACCTTTTGAAAATTTCAGGGTTAAAATTATAATCCTCTAGCATGAACTCTAGCACTGCTTTATCTTTTAGCAATTTAAGAATGGTATCTGATGATATAAATTAGAATTTTAGATCTTTAGAAAGGATCCTTTTGAGCTACTGGAGAGACCTAAGCTTGGCATCAAATGGAGATACTTCTAACAGCATTGACATCATAAATTGTAAGTATTCATCTTCAAATTGCTTACATGGAACCCTTTCAATCATATAGGGGTAGATTTGGAATACTTCAAGGAAATCTTTGGTAGTATACTGAGGCATCTTACCATTAGTAAGGTGATGAATGATTTTAAACAGTTGTTTCCTGACTCCTAGTGGCAACCATCTACCATTATTGTCATTCAGAAGAAAGAGCCGATAAACTGTAGTGGTGAATTTTTTATCAATGTTGGACTTCTTCAGGAGATCGTCTTGGTTGATTGATTTATTGTATTTGAAGATGCTGATGATTTTATGGGATTCAACTTTGATTATATAATTGACCAGTATAAGTAGCTACTGAAGACTATAGATGAGGGAAATTCGGGGATTACTCAAGTACCAATATTTATTATTACTTGACATTTCAAAGTATTCTTTAGAGTACAGGAGACATTTTTGACAGGCCTCAGCTACAAACTATAAAAATTCAATGAAAAATATTTCCAAGTGTGAGAGTGATTGGGGACTCAACTAGTTTTAATGACATAACCAACCATGAACAGCCACAAATAGTTAGCCTCGAAGATACTATGTCAACTAAAAAGCTAATTCATGAGGTCCTTAGGGTAAATCTAAATACTTGGTTCTTATCATCTATAAATGCTGCATATTAGTGTTAAACTTACATTTTTGAGTTGAGGTGCAGAGATTGGTGATGATCTAATTGGTCTAAATATCAGCCCAGTGTAGCCCTCTGTAAAGGATCTGATAGGTGCAACTCTGAAGGGGCTGATGAATATTTGCTGCGTAGAAGTATGTTAATACTTAATTTTTATGTTAGATTCCATCATATGTGATTGAGATATATCGATTTTCCTTGTCTTTGATCCTGGCAAGCTTCCATTCTGTTTCTGAAAGCTTGACATCAAGATAATGCCCAGGCATGAGCTGCTCATAGTAAGCTTTTTCTATAGCTTCCTGGTTCATGTTTCTTTAATGTAAATAATATATTTGCTTAATTATCGATATATACTTCAAAACCTCATTATCACTGGGAAACATTACTGAAGAATCCAGAAAAACAAATACTTATCAAATTTTTATGAGAAATTTTTAGTAGCTAAATTATTATACAAGTATTATAACTAACTCACTCTTTAATTTTCCTGCTTTATTGCTGTTTGGACAGACATTTTTTTTAATTTTGACTGACTGATTTCCATTGTTCGTGAAGAGTGATAATATGATACTTTGTTTGATGCAAACTATAAATAGATATTTTAGATAGCTTTATTAATTAAAGGTGGTAGCGATGTGATTAAAGTACTTATAGTCATTTGTTATTTATTAGTAGTATGAGCATTAAAAAGAACAACATCTTCATCTACCCACTGGATCAAAAGGTTATATTTCCCTACCATGAGTATTCATTCTCCATCAACTCCAACCTCTATGATCGTATGGTTCTATGTCTATTCAGCTGAAAACTCTGACAATCTCATAGGATTTGTTACCAAAGTTGATGATCCAAAAGGTATTGAAACCATTGAGGGACTACCCCGATATGGGTCCCTGCTTAAGATTCATAAATCAGAAGTATCTGGGTATAAAGTAACTGATAAAACCAAAATAATCAAATTCCATTTTTATGGGCTATCTTTTGCTCGGTATTATTCAACTTCATTTAGGTTCCGGATTCAAACCCTGAAAAAACAAGATAGCAAGATTATGGCTAGTATAGAGTTATATTCAGATGAAATTACCAAGGAAGCACAAACACAAATAGATAAGAAAAACCTCTTGAACTACCTTAGGAAGGAAATGAAAATGTTCTATGACTGTAAACTCAGGCCCACTGAAGCAGATATTAAAAAGCAAATTCTTGAGCATGAAAGAAGCATCAATAAGATTATCTATAAGTGTATTGATGAAATAGATATTCCCATTCTAGAAAAGGTGAAATTCCTGCAGATGAGCAGGCAAGATACTAAAATCTAATACCTGCTGACACAGCTCACTAATAAAACTGAGAATATCAAATCAGTTATGGATTTAGAAGAAAAAGTTAGGCAAGATATGGTTAAAACAGCACCCAAAAAGAATAATACCAACAATTCCATCTTCTCATCCCTGAGAATGAATGGAAATGATCTATCTGACCTGCAAGAAAAAATTAATGCCAAGAATTTGCCAGAAAATGTCAAAGAAGAAATACAAAAGGAAATGAAAAGAATGGGAGGAGAGTCTCATTCTGCAGTAGCCCTTAAATACATAGAAACTCTATTGGAAATACCCTGGACTTAATCAACAGAAGATGTTAAGGATATTGAATCAGCAGAAAAAATATTAAATGATGACCATACTGGCCTTAAAGATGTCAAAGAAAGAATTCTATAATTTTTAGCCGTCAAATTCAGGAATGGAAATACCAAAGGAAATATCCTATGTTTACATGGTCCTCCAGGTGTGGGAAAAACTTCAATAGCTAAATCAATTGCTCGTGCTTTAGGAAAGTAGTTTACCAGAGTTTCTCTTGGGGGTATGAATGATGAGGCTGAGCTTCGAGGACACCGAAGAACATATGTAGCTGCCTTACCTGGAGTGATTATTCGAGCTTTGATTAAAGCTAGGGCTAATAATCCGGTGATTCTATTAGATGAAATTGAAAAAATGGGTAAAAGTTATAAAGGTGACCCATAGCATGCATTATTAGAAATATTAGACCCTTCCCAGAATTCCTCTTTTGTTGATCACTATGTGAGTATTCCTGTAGATCTATCTAAAATAATGTTCATTTGTACAGCCAATACTCTCGATTTATCAACACCACTCCTCAACAGGCTGGAATTAATAGAAGTTCCTGGGTATACCAGGGAAGAAAAATTATAAATAGTTAGAAATCACTTACTCCCAGTTCAAATCAAATAAAATGGAGTCTAAGATATTATTTAGTTTGAAAATAATGCTCTCAAAGAAATTATCAAATACTCCAGGGAAATGGGGGTCAGGGAAGTGGAGAGAAATATTGCTAAAATTTGTAGAAAGGTGGCGAGATCAGGTAAAAAAGAAAAAATCACACGAAGTAGAGTTATTGAAGTTTTAGGGGATAGAAAGTAGCCTCAACACTGGGAAGGGGTTGGAGTAGTTAATGGAATGGCATGGACTCAATTAGGTGGGAAATTACTTATGGTTGAAGCCATAAAGTTCCTATCAAATAAACCTAAAATCCAAGTGACAGGACAATTAGGTGATGTTATGAAATAAAGTATAGACATAGCATTGTCATGGATTAAGGCTAATAGAAGTGATTTTGCTCTATGGGGTAGTGGGGAAGCTCTGAGGATGTTATAACAAACTGATGAGCTTGATAAAATATCTTTACATTTACATTTTCCTGAAGGTGCTACTAAGAAGGATGGTCCATCAGCTGGAGTAACCATTGTGACTTGTTTGGTGTCATTGTTGTTTAAGGTTCCAGTGAGAACTCGTCTTTCAATGACAGGTGAAATAACTTTAAGTGGGAGAGTACTTCCGGTGGGAGGGATCAGATAAAAGTGTATTGCTGCAATTTATGAGGGTATTAAACAGTAATTTTTTTATTAATAGTAGTATTGTAATTCCTTCTGGGAACATAAAGGATCTCGAAGACATTCCTCAAGAGCTGAAAAGGCATGTTCATTTTTACCCAGTAAAGGAAATCAAATAGGTATTGAGTGTGGCTTTCCCAACTATTTGGGACAAAATTCCCCCTAAGCTCTGATCTGATTTATACATTTAATTCTATGTATTGCTTATTAATGAGCTTACTATTACTCTCATTATTTATTAGAATTAGAATTTTAGAATGTCCATCAAGCTCAATTATGAAGAATACTATCAAACTTAAGAAAAAAACCCCCTTAGTTATTCCAAAAGACACAGTGTGGATAATCTGGAAAACAAAATACAGTAAATTAATCACAATCTAGATGCTTATAAAAGAAATTGATGAATGCAATGGAAAAATCATGCAGAGAACTCGAGACTATCAAAAATGATGCTAAAAATTTGCTACAGCAAAGTGAATAAGTAAGAGATTATCTTAGTTCAAAGGATTCACTCATCTATTAAGGTGAGGCACAGGCTCAATTAAGGGAATTAGAAATCTTGAGTGAGGAATTAAACCACAAGATTGAAGAATAAATAGTTAGCAGGAAGGAAAAAGAAAATCAACTGCTGGAGACGATTGAAGAAAAAACATCATTCCTTAAGTAAGCATTGGGTAATGATAGAAAATAAATTGAAAAGGAAAGAAACACCAGAGAAAGTATTTTTAATCAAATAACCAATACCCTAGAGAGTGACATCCCAACCTTAATGGACTGCATCATTGAAGCAGCTGACATCAGGGAGGAAGAGCAGGAAAGAATCAAATAGAATATTTAAAATAATACCAACTCATGTAATCAATAACTGTAGTAATTGAATGAGACTGCTTCAGTCAATGCTAAGCAAATGGAAACTCTCATTCAAGAATTATCCGTCAAAGCTAAGAAGGAAGTGGAAGAAGAAAGAACCATAAGGGAAGCTACCCATGAGGATATACTTTCCTATGTTGAAGAAACTTGTAATCGCCTAACTTCAGGGGAATCTTGATCTTAATAATCATATAATCATTCTATAACAACATAATTTAAAAAAGAAACCTTTGATGGACACTATTTAAACATACAAATCTAACTACACTAATTCTGGTGCCATAACTAAAGTAATCTAGTAGCTTATTGTAGCAATCTAGATAGAAGCTATTCCAAAGAGATGTTCGAGATGAAGAAATCGAGGAGCTTAAATCATAAAGGAATAAGTAATTGCTGAAATAAGGGTAGGTTGAAAAAAATGTTGAAAGAAGCTCAGGCTAAACGAAATCAAATCACTAAAGAGTGCTCCAATTTGACTAAAAGATTTTAGGAAATAGAAAACTAGAACTATATTCTGAATCAAAAGCTCAAGGAGGGTAAGGATAAAACACAAGGCCAAAACTACAGATTTGAATAACTCCAGTTCCTTAACAAACAACTCAACTCAGAAATAGAAGATCTAAGGACTCAAAATTAGCAACTAACTGACCAACTCCACTATCGGAGCGATATTTTAGAGCAAAAATATGAAGAATTGGAGCAAAAAACCTATAAAAGAATGGAGCAGTCCATGAAAAGAATAAAACAAAGTATTCACTATTTATAGTCATTGACTCCAAAAGAAATAAATAAAACTAAATAGTAATTTATTCTTGGTATGAAAGGGTTATTGTCTAAAATTTGGTTAAGGCAGCAGAACTTCTGAGGGGAAAGTACTCAGAAGATAATTGTGAAAATGAAATCAATGAACTCATGAACCCACTCAGGACATTGCAGGAAGAAAATCATCAAAAGCATAAATAATTACAAAGACTCAGGGAAGATTATATCTCCTTAGAGGAATAAATTCAAAAGTATAGAAAACTATAAAGGGAAGTTCTACCTCAGTACAAAGAGGCAATTGAAAAACTGAAGAAAAATTTGGGACAAGTCCGCTCACAACTAGCAGAGAACTAGTATGACCGGAACCAGCTCAAGAAAAAATATGAAGAAAAACTCAAAGAAATAGAAACTAAATACAACAAATTATTTCAATAGCATAGGAAACTACAACTTCAAAACAAAATTTATTAACAAAAGTTAGATGAAATGGAAGAAGATGTCGAAGAAGAAAAAGAAAGACTCATAGGCTAAAACCAAATCCTTAAGAAACTTTACCAAAGTGATGAAGAGGAATAAAAATATCCACCATTGAAATTTTAAAGGGAAGTCGTGGACAGGCATCAAATAGGACCAGAAAAAAGGAAGTTTCTTAAGAAGAATTATTCAACTAATGAACTCAAAATCTCTAGATCCAAAAATGAAGTATCAGATGTTTATGAATCGAGAGCACGAAAGCCATTCCAGCTCTCCCGAGATGGACATGAGTCAAGCAGCATGATTTCACAAGAGAGCCTTAAAAATGAAATTCACTAGATAGACTGTTAAATTGTAAATATTCAGGAGAAATTAGCAAAGTAATTAGATTTAGTTTATAAATGAAAGATTTTTCAAAGTATTGGTAATTTTATCATCAAATATTCAGACTCTAGAAATATAGGCAGTTATAATCATTTCCCTCAAGGCTTGAATCTTCCCTATTTACTCTCATTGCTAGAATGATAGATTTGGTCGGGGTGGCTGTGCCATCTTTGCCCATTAGGTTTGATCGACACAGATTTTAGATTAGAATTTGGTCCCAGAGCATTCTTTTTTGCATTCACCAATAAGTTAATGAATGTTCTTAACTACTAAATAGAGATCACCCTTACAGCTTGTGCACTGATTGCTCTATGCACTCTTACATTTCTCACAAGTCTTAAAGCAAGATAGGCACTTGTTGCTGTCTTTGTTGAGAAACTACCCTTAGCCACAAGAAATAGATCTTTTCATGAAATGCAGAGTTAACAAGACTGCACCAGCAATCATCATTGCAAATAAAAATATCAATAATAAATTCCATCGTTTTAGTTTTTTTGGTTATTTAGTTGTGGAAACTCCATTTCGAGTTTAACTGGAGATGCTACTACATGACTAACTAAATATTTTTTTTGTTTTGACTGAGTTGACTCCTGCAAAGGAGCCATGAAAAACTTCCACATCACTGCTTAGTTAATATTTATCTATACAACTCTCTGTAATGGTTGTTTGTAATTCTGTTTCTTCTTCTCCTCGTTCATGATGAATGAGTTCAAGGACTTTTTTTTTAGAGAAACTTGAAAGTGTCAGTATTTCCTGAAGAAAGTTGGCAAAAGATATATTATAGGTGTCAATGACTTCGAGGTAGAGCTCCTCAGGAGTAGCAGCTACCTTTTCATTAACAGTAACCATTTTTACTAGGATATTAGCTAAGACTTATTGGAACAGTTCTTCACACAACTCTGATTGGTGGACTTCTGGCAAAAAATAATATTCATAGTTACAGATCTTAATTGCATGGGTTTGAGTCAAACCAATGCTGCTTAAATCTAGTTTAACAGTTTTGTGGAGGTGCTTACCTTCCAAATGGGCTACAAATTCAAGAACTTTATAGATCAAATCTTTCTCTACATGCTAATTACAATCTTGTCTCAAGTCAAGGATTCCCCGAATTGACATTACATTGGTCTAAGCTTTCAATAGGTATACAGTTGTTTCGAAGAATCTTTAAACCGGGATAATGTTGATTTCATGGATGACCCCTTTATATTTCCGGAGTATTTTTTCCTGAATGTCTTCAGAAGTATGATATTTAGTTGGCATTTCAAACAATCGAAAGTATTCAACTTGTTTGGTATGCTTATGCTGGTACGGTTAAAAGAGAAACCAAGCTAATGTGATATCATTGACCGGTTAATAATTTTCACCATAGCGAAGGTGGAGTGCTTTTGATAATGTAATTCTAGTTGACATTAAAATTTTTATTATAATGAATGAAAAGAATCAATGCAACATTCTAGGGAAGATTCTGCTGTAAACTAACAGCGATTTTTAAGATACCAATTTAGTTAATTCATTATGCAACTGATTAGTAAACTATTATATAACTATATTGCTATTTATTATTTATTGAGTATCATGGATCTGGAGGCTGAGGAAATCCAATTCATTGGGAATTTTTAATAAGCAAACTATCTCATTCATAAGAGGTATCTTGAAACAGAAGAAAAGCAAGTTCGCCTCTACCACACTAAATTTACACCAAAAAATGCCAAATATACAATCTGCATCATTCATGGTTTTGGGGAACATTCAGGAAGATTCTATCCCATTGCAGATTACTATGCACAACGAGCATTTTAAGTTCTAATGATAGACTTAAGAGGTTTTGGCTACTCTGGAGCACCAAGGGGTTGTGCAACAGTTCCTAAACTTATGAATGACATCATAATCTTACTGAAATAAGCTAGATAAGATTTACCTTTATTCCTTTATGCTCATAGCCTTGGTGGGTTAGTGGCTATTTCTTTGCTCTTAGATAGACCTTCTATTCCTGTTGCTGGTTGCATTATTACTAGTCCTCTCTTGGGACTACCTAAGGATCGAGATTTACCCTTTGCCAAGTATTGGATCATTAAATTATTAGGATAAAAAATGGAAGACTTTGTGATAAATTCAATGGTTAATCCCACTGCTCTGACTAAAAATTCTAAATATCTTCATAAGATTTTCTAGGACCGACTCATGATTCCATTTTTGAGTGTGAAAATGGGGAAATCTATTCTAGAAGCAACTGAAAAAGTGATGCAAAGAATTCCTGAATTTAAATTCCCCATTATTATATTTCATGGCAAAGCTGATTCAGTGACCAATTTTGAAAACTCTAAAAAATTTATCAATACTCATCTAACAGCTTGGAAGCAAATTCATCTGTTTGAGAATGGATTCCACTAGCTCCAGCATGATCAAGAGAAAGATGAACTTCTTGAGAGGTCAATAAGGTTTATTGAATAGTTACCTAATATCAAGCCAGCAGGAGTCCTTGATATTAAGCCATTCACTGAAATTAAAAGCAAAGGCCACTCATCCAAAGTACTCATTATCATTGCTATTATTGCTTTTTTGATTATTATGAGAAAAAAATACAAAGAAAGCAGCATTATTTAGATCTTCTTGAGCTTCATAAGAAAGGCAAAGAAATGATATGTCATTGAATTATTGAGAATAAATGTAATCATTTTCAATACCAGCTAAGAAAATCCTATAAGTTGGGGAATGAATCCTTTTTAGGGAGGTATGACATCACTCGATTCACCAGTTGACAGACTTCTACCAAATATTTTCTCCTTTCTCCAGCTTCTTCCACTGTAAGACTCTATTTCTTTATGTCCTCTTTGATATTATTCTCAATATTGATTAGTTCATTAAATAAATTAACAAACTATTCTCCCCTTTGCTTTATTTTTCCTTCATAGCAACTTGTCTTACTTATTAGCCCTAAAAACTAGTAAGCCCTTGGAATAATTTATCGGGAAATCAGTACTTGGAGTGTTTTATATTCACAATTTACCATACTTATGTAATAATGTGCAGTATTTTTATATTTAGCCTGAAGAACTTCCTTGGTTGCTGCTCCAATCTCCAAAAAAACATTAGTGCAAGTACGTAAATTTTCAATACTCTCATAGAACTTGGTATTCATGTATAATCCTCTGGCTGTAGCTTCTTTTATCCATTCCTCACTGTATCCATTCCCCTCAAATCTAATATTCCTACTTGTTTAGGTTAAATCACCAATAATTGAATCAAGGGTCTATTTTTTTTAAAGTCTTGCATTGATCTTATTAATCTGCTCACAAACAGTTGCAGCAATGACTGCCATAGGAAAACATGTATTTTGGGAAGAACCTACAGCTCTAAATTCAAACTTATTTCCAGCAAATGCATAAGGGCTCGTCCTATTCCTATCTGTATCTTCTTGGAATAAATTATATGGTATATTAGGTAATTCTTCTTTGAGATTCTTGATTTCTAAGAATTCTTTGTTGTCTAAAATTGCTGTGACAGTATCACCTAAAAAAGTTGAGATAATTCTAGGAGGAGCCTCATGCCCTCCTAACCTTAACTAATTTCCAGCCACTGATATCGATGCTAAATAAAGCTTTGAGTGATCTTGAAGTGCTTGAATAGTTGCTAATAGGAAAATTTTGAATATTTTTTTTTCCTATTCTGAGCCATTTCGTGGTACTTTAAACAAATTGTTCAATTAACCTTTTTCATCTATATAATTGATTGACCAGTTGCAATGCTTCCCACTACCATTTAAATTATTGAAAGGTTTTTCATGGAAAAGAACTGTATAGCCATGCCTATCAAAAGTTTCCTTAAATATTTCCATGGTGATCATGTTATGATCAATAGACTTTCCAGCTTCCTCAAATAATGGTGAAAACTCGTATTGGTTTAGGGCTACTTCTTTATGTCTGACTTTGACTGGGACTCCAATTTCAAACAGCTCTTTTTCGAGTTCTCTGAAAATATCCTCAATTTTGGATGGCATTTTACCATAATAGTGCTCTGACATTTGTTGATTCCTAGGAGGAACATCATCTATTAATGCCCTCCCAGTTGATCTAATATCAAATCTTTTCATATAGGCACTCTTGGGAATAATAAAAAACTCCTGTTCCATTCCTAAAGCCAGAAAAACTGCACTACTGTTAATACCTAAGTGTCCAAGGAGCTTTTGACATGCTTCATTAAGCTTAAGCTATGACTTTCTTAAGAGAGTTTTATCATCCAGACCACTGCCATCATGAGCAACCAACATTGCTGGGATATACAGCACTTTGTTCCTCTTCCTGAGAAAGATCTCTGACTTGGTATCCCACATCATATAGGCCCGGGCTGCATGAGTTGCTCTAATTCCTCCATTAGGAAAACTACTCCCATCACCTTAAGACTTTAATAAATTCTGAGCAGTGAAAGTTGAACCTGCAGTTGAATTAAGGCTCGTGCTTTCATAGATGTATGAAAGATCAAGGAAGGATTATTGTTTTTAGCAAACACCCTCAGTTTGAGGATAGGACCAGAAGGTGAAATGAGTAGCTCCATGTTCAATTCCCCATTCATAGATTTGCTTAGCCTTTTCATCAAATTCTTCATTGGAAAGCTACTTATTGTCATTTAGGGGACTAAAAACAAATTTTTTATAGTCAGAAGGGGCACATTTTACTTCCAAACTAGATAGTTTTCTCATGACTTGCTGTACAAAGATTAATTCTATCTTTAAATTTAATCTATCCAGTTTTTAAAATTTATACTGATATTTTCTGATAAATTCCACAGAATGAATAGCAAAACCCTCTAAAATAGTCTTATAATAAACAACCTACTTGATTTCATATTCTTCATAAAAAAATTCATGCAATTCCCAATTAAATTTATCCTATCTTGTATACATATGGATATTTTATTTTTTAAAGGTAGATTAGTGATGATTATACATATTTTTTTTTTGCTTATATTTTTGTTTATTTTATATAGTATCACCAATTACTTTCTCGATGTCATTGCAAATTCTGCCTTCTCAAGAATTATTACTCATTTCAGCTGCAACTGCCAAGGAGAGTTTCCTCTTTGACCCCAAGACGACATCAGTTTATTAAAAATTCCAAAAATAGCACCTGTGTAATCAATCAATTGCTTTCTATGAGTCTGGTCAGCAAATTCTCATGCCACAGGAAAATAGAAGTTTTATGAGTATATGGGAACTAGGAAAATAAGTTTCTAACATTTCTATCAGTATTAACTAGAGTTTTACATGTTTGTTATTAGAGGATAACTTCTTGTATGGTGGAAGTCATAATGGTATATTGTATTAAATATCTAAGGAGTCCTCTACATCTGGTAGCTCCCTTCAGGGATTTTGCTGAGGAAAGTTGCCGCAATGCATCAACCAATTAAATCTATTGTCAGACTTAAATAAGGATCCATTATCACCATCAGTAAGTCTGAATTAAAATTATGGAAATTGTTCACTTTGTTGGTGCAGGAGGCAGATATTACTCCAGATGCTATTGGTCATTTTTCCTCTGACAGTCTCTCAGTAATTTACCAAAACAATATTCTCTATAGTCTACATAAGAGTATAATCTGCCTATATTCAATTAAATCTCTTAAGTTGCTAGAGGCTATTGATTTAAACGCCTCATTACCAACTTGTTTTTGTCTATCTAGATCCACTATGTATGTAGGATATTCTAATGGAGTCATTAATCTATATCCCTTGGGAGCTGGCACCTAGCTTCTCCTTGATTATAGTTAGCAAGAAGAACAAGTGTATCTGTCCCCACAAAAAAAAATGTTAATAACTATCAATTATAAGCATCCAATTTCTTATCTACATTTTGTGAAGAATCTAAATTTGCTTATTTCTGGATCAAGTTAAGGGGAGATAATTCTGTGGGAAAACAATAAAGTTAAAAGATCAATGCAATTGTTTAAAGGAATCCCTATTAGCTGCATTATACCTATTCCTCGACCAGAAAGTTCACAGAAAAAAATTCCAACTGGGAATAAAATTAAAATTCTCCATAAATATGAACGAACTAAGGATAATGAACTCCTTCATGTCTATCCCAATGGGAACCAACAAAGAGAAAGTAGTGAGGAAGAATTAATCACTCCCAGAGACCACAATCATGAAATTTTATGTAAAATGATGAAATAACTGAGTCAACCATATGATGTGATGAAAAAACAAATTGAAGCATTAAACAAGGAGAGATAGTTGCTGTTAAAGTCGAACTTGCACTATGCGGATTTACTCATGCAAGAATAATCTTAGTTATAGTGATTCTGTATACTGTCTCATGTCTGCTATTAAATCATTCCGGATTACTTTCCTTTATCACACTGGAATTGTTCCCGCTGTTATTTTCACTTTTTAATCCTTTTCTGAGAGAAAAATTGCTCTTAAAAGTTAATTTAGTTGGAGCCATTTCCTTGATAGCTTTTTTAGAACTGGCTTTAAGTTCAAATATATTTCCCTCTCTCTTAACAGGTACTTTCTATATTGGATCTGAGGGAGTTTAATTTATAAGCTCAAAGGGTTGTTGCTTTAATACTAAAGTAATTGGAGGCTTTTCTATTTTCTGGGTAGATTCTACTGGTATTGGAGGTGCTTGAAGATTCTCTTGAATGACATGAAACTATGCTGCTGGTTGTAATTGAATGTTTTTTTTAGGAAACACTATACTTGCTATTTCTACGGCTTCTTTATGGTTAAGAGTGGTTGGATAGTGAACTATTTGTCTTCAATAAACCAACATGTTACTTAGCAATAGGTAGCATTTGAATTTTTTTGATTGATTTAGCAGTAACTCGCCTTACAATTTTATTCTGTTCGAACATTTGCTCAGCCAATTCCCGGATTTAATGAGTAATCAATCGAAATTATACTTATGCTTTCTAAACTTTAATCATTCCTTTAGCTGAGAGAATCTGATAAATTGCTTCAAAGAACTTTGGTTTATTGAGATGTAATGAAATATAAACTATTTGTCTTTTATTAAGATGCTATTACCTGATTTTAGGTATTTGAATGGTTTTCTTGACTGTTTTAATTATTGCTCTTTTGGACTGAGTTTTTTCATGAATTTTTAGAGGAGGTTTTGAGATACCTCTGCTCGTCCTTAATGTTTCAGAAGGAGACTTTAATCTTGAGTCATTTAGCGTTTCTTCACATGTTACCTTGCTCTTTGAGATAGAGTAGTTACCAGCTGAATTGAATTTATTACCAATAAATTTGGGAGATAATGATACTTTGAGATGATTCTAGAAGACTTTATTAACTGTTGCAAATACCTTTCTGATGGGAGCGAATGTTTTAGTTGAAGTTTTATGGGTTCAAAAGAATAATATCATTATTCATTCTATTCTCTAAAACATGGGAATTCGGGAATTGGTGTTTTATCAAGGGAGAAAGAGTAGTTGGCATGCCTGACCCATTCATTATTGTCAATAAAATTAATATGAGTACTATTTGAATAATAATTGTGAATATGAGCTCGTAATAAATGGATCAGTATATGATTAAAATAAGGGAGAAGGATTGTAAGAGAACAAATGAAATACTCAGAGCCTAACGAGAGTCATACCAGTCAAAAATAGAGAAGTATATAATGAGTAAAAGTTATCCTTTATCATCTTTGCCTATCATTAAAGAAACGCCCACTAATCTAGATAATTATCAAGGCAAATATGACAATCAACCTGACTTCATTTACATGAGGAATATGATGAGAATGGAGTTAAATAAGTAGGATGATAGTTTCTTTTAAAAAAAATGATATTATTGCATATTTCACTTGATTGAAAGCTTTCTATAAAGTGACTTGGTTATCACCAATTAAAGTTGCCAAATCATAAATAGCAATGGAGCCATATTTTTATGATGTTATCATTGTAGGAGCTGGAATTTCTGGACTACTGGCAGCTAACATCCTTCTCAAAGAGGAAAAAAGTGTCTTAGTTTTAGAAGCGAGTGAGTATTGTGGAGGTCAAGTGGCCAGTTCCAAATTAGAAGTGCTCATCAAGAACCTTCCGGGAAATTATTAATGGATTCATGAATCTGATAGTGTTAAGGAGGCACTGGTAGAGCTAGGAGCATTTGAAATTTCAACTGCACATACTTACATACTGAGATTAGCTCGTGAACTAGATTTAACCATTTATTCTGCATATTCAGATGGAAAATTCATTTATGGAGAATCTATGGATAAGATAATTCATACTGAATCACTCATGGATGTGTACTTAACCCCTTAATACAAAAAATACGTCCTCAGATTGATCTCCAAAATATAAAATATTTCCAAGAACATTAAGCATGCACACTAAAACACCATCAATAACCCTTCTCGTAACTACTATAAGAACCTTCTCAAGTAGTACATCTCCATCTATGATCAAATGACTGTTGAAGAGTTCCTTATTTCAGAACTGCCCAATTAGGCACTGAGAAGAATAGTAGTTAATGAATTCTAAACAGTCTAGAGCATTGAAGTGGGGAAGATGTCAGTCTTGCAAGTATTCCTCCATTAGTATGGTCTTGAAAACCTAAAGAGGTTCATTGAAGAAGATTAATATCTATATCAGAGTCTCAGAATTAAGGAAGGAATTTCTGCTCTCATCAACAAACTGAAGAGAAAAATAGAGAAAAATTAAAAGAAATTAGGTTTAAAATAGAATATTATAAGGCTCAGTGAACCAGTTTTGGAAATCAAGAATGAAATCCATTCAGAAGTGGAAGTTAGCACTTCAAAAAATACATATCGGTGCTTTAAAGTGTTCTTTACAGCCTCCATGGTTAAAGCGAACAAAATCAAAATTTCTAAACTATCACCTGCAAAGAGAACTATCTTTGAAAATCAATTAGGAGGTAAAGTACTTAAAATTTTTGCTATTTTTGAGACTGCTTTTTGGCGCTCAAAATTCTCAGGTAATGGAGTATTTTCAGATCAATTCCCAGTTAGCTAAATGACTGACTGCTCACCACCTAATCTTTCCTGTGGTATATTAGCCTTGGTGATTTGCGCAGAAAAGGTCACGAAGTGGTAGTAGATGTTTAATGTTTATGAGGATTCTGCTTAAAAGCATAAAGCTATTGAGAAATTTATTATAAATTTTATTGCCAAGATTTTTTTCAATGAAAATGAAGCGAATGAACATTTGAAAAAAATAGCAGTTATTCCCACTGCCCTCAATGATAATGTAGGATACCAGACTTTTACTAGGACGGGAATTGCTGAAAAACTGATTCTTAAGGATGAAGATTACTTAGAATGCTATAGTAGGGATGAACATAATATAATATTTGTGGGGAGTGAACTTTCCAAGAAATTTGGTTCCTTTATGGAAGGAGCAGTACGGAATGCCAGGGATAAAATATACCGTTACTTGGAAGAAGAAGACCCATGGAGTAAGTAACACTTTTGCCAATATTGATGAATAGATTTATGAGCATCCTGTGTAAAATACGGAGATTAACAATAATTTACATCTTGTATATATTGAGATTAACAATAATATTAAGAGCAACTGAATGAAATTTGCAGAAGACAATGAACTTATTTTGAAAGAACTGGAAAAGAATTACTTGGAAGTGATTCATACACTTGGGTATGGCACTTTTGGGCGGGTTAAACTAGTCAGGTTCAAAGATAAGAAGGAAGTTTTTGCACTCAAAATCATGAGGAAAAAGGAAATACTCTAACAAAATCAATTAGTACACTTGCACTCAGAAAAGGGAGTCCTCCTTGAAATAGATCATCCAAACATTGTGTGTCTGTAACTTTGTTTCTTATAGCAGGAAATCAACCTTTCAGGACTAGAAACATATCTATATGCTATTTGAATACATTCAAGGAGGTGAGCTCTTTTCAAGACTAACCAAGAATGGTCGTTTTTCTAATGATGTCGCTTTATTCTATGTGTCTGGAATAGTGGATGCAATTATTCACCTACATCAAAAGGACATAGTGTTCAGGGATCTTAAGCCAGAAAATATAATGATTGATGGTGATGGTCATGCTAAGCTCATTGATCTAGGCTTTGCTAAAAAACTTAATCACTTAAGAACATTCACTATTTGTGGAACGCCTGAGTATTTAGCACCTTAAATGCTAGAAAAATCTAACAAAACTGGTTATGGAAATCAGTTGATTATTGGGGTTTAGGAATTTTGATTTATGAACTGTTGGCTGGATATCCTCCATTTTATGATAGTGATGAACCAAGGAATATCTATAAGAAAATACTTAAAGGAATCATTGAATTTCCATAGTTCTTTGGGTTGAGGGCTAAACATTTGATAATTCACTTGTTGAATCATAATCCATCAAAAAGATTAGGGGCTAAGGATAATGGAGCATAAATTAGATCCCATGCTTGGTTGAGAAAAGTAGATTGGCAGAATTTAAGGAAATCTAAAGTACCTTGGAAACCACCCATGAAAGATCTCTATGATACTAGCAACTTTGAAGAAGTGTCAGCTTCAAGGGGAACTACCTTCTCTATTTCTGAGGAAGATCAAATTCGCTTTGAAGGTTTTTGATAAGATAGAGTCATTCACTTTATTAATAATACAGTGTGAATATATATTATTGGATGTTTTATTTCAAGTATGAAATGAAACTTGAAATGATTCCTTACATTGAGGAAGACGTCAGAGAGTTTCTGAAGTATTTCAAAGGATCCATTCACAATGAAGAGAGGAAGGAAAAATACCTAAAAATGATGAAAAAAAAATTGGTGATGATTGATCAGTTTTACTACAACAACTATCAGGATTTTAGAATAGCTCTGCTCCTCAAGAGTAGGAATCTTCTAACAAACTTCTGGAAAGAATATGCTGAGGAATTAGAACCACCAATTAACCGAGGAAGTTAAACTAATACAATCTAATAAGTTCTAAGGAACAGCTCACCCAATAGAAAATTAAATAACTAAATACCATCAAATAATATAAACACATAAACCTTAATCAATATTAGTTCACTAAAAAAACAAGAAAAATAATAAATCTCTTAAATTAAGATTCAGTTGAGTGGAAAAAGCAGTGAACTCAAAGCAAACAATGAAAGGCTAGAATAAAAAAAGATGAAGCAATCAATCAAAAAAACAGGAACTGAAAACTCGACTCAGAAATTAAAGAAAATAGATCATTCTGCTTCTGAGCAGAAGGGAAATGGAACTAAGAAAAAAGGAAAGAAGAAGGCAGACAGTCAAAGTAAGCCAAAGGAAGCGACATTTGTGGCTAATAAAAAGATGAGTAAGGAAGAATATATTAAGCACTTAAAGAAGAAGAATAAATAATGAATATGACATATTATAAAGTAATATCTTTCTAAATAATATATTTAATGGAACCATAGCCAATGGAGAAGCCTGTTCTGCCAATTGTTTAGGATGACCCCTACCTCACTCCTCACCAGGTAAGAACGCTCTAAAATAGGGAATTTATTATTAACTCCAAAAAAGAATGCATTCCAAGATTTCAGAGTTCGGCCACTCAAAAAGCCTGCAATAAATCATCAGAAGTTATCAATATTTTGGTATTCATAAGTAGGGCAGCATCTATGAATATCACGAATGGGCTCCGGGAGCTCAGGATATTACTATTTTTGGAGACTTTAATGACTGGAATAGGGGTTAATACCACTGTCAAAAAGTATGGGTTGATATGATGCAGAATGAATATGGACATTGGTCATGTGTGATAAAGCAAGAAATAAAGGAGTTTTCTAAGATTAAATGCCAGGTCAAGTTAGCAAATTCTCAGATAGAGGATAGAATTCCTGCCTGGATTAACTTTACTATTCAAAATGAGGATAAATCATTTGATGGACTGTATGTATAACTAGGAAACTATGAATGGAAGCACTCAAAGCCAAGTTGGAAAAATCATAATTTAAAGATCTATGAAGCCCATATAGGTATGAGTGGTATCTAGCCAAGAACTCACACTTATGCCTAATTCACTAAGAATGTGCTACCTTAAATTATTAAATTAGGATATAATGCAATTCAGTTGATGGGAATCATGGAGCATCCTTACTATGGATCCTTTGGATATCATGTAAGTACCTTCTTTAGTATTTCTTCCCGATTTGGAAAGCCTCACTAGTTTAAATAGCTTATTGATGAGGCACATCAACACAATATCAAGGTAATTATAGATGTAGTTCACTCACATGCTGCTAAGAATGTGCTTGAAGGCATTAATATGTGGGATGGGACTGATTATCAATACTTCCATGCTGGGGAGAAGGGTCAGCATCCCTTGTGGGATAGCAGAGTCTTTGATTATTCCAAATATGAAGTATTGAGGTTTCTATTATCTAACATCTACTTCTGGCTCAATTAATACAACTTAGATGGGTTTCGGTTTGATGGAGTTACATCAATGCTCTATACTCATCATGGAGCAGGATATGGCTTTACTGGCAACTACCAAGAATATTTTAACTAGTTCTTAGACTATGATGCACTAGTTTATTTAATGATAGCTAGTAAAGTAGCTAAGGATACTTATCCTGAAGTAATTTTGATTGCTGAGGATGTCTCTGGATTTCCTGGCTATGCCGAAGTATTGAAGATGGTGGAATAGGATTCAACTATAGGTTAGCTATGGCTTTACCTGATATGTGGATTAGACTACTTAAAGAAGTTAAGGATGAAGATTGGGATATTGATAAAATTTCATATCAGCTCATCAATCGGAGATGGAAATAAAAATGCATTGCTTATGCAGAAAGTCATGATCAAGCTTTAGTTGGGGATAAAACCTTATCGATGTGGTTGTTTGATGCCTAAATCTATACCAATATGTCAATTTTTAACTAAGAGACTCCTCGGATCTTTAGAGGAATGGCTTTACATAAAATGATAAGACTATTAACTTTTAGTTTAGGAGGTGAGGGTTATTTAACTTTTATGGGAAATGAATTTGGTCATCCTGAATGGATCGACTTCCCCAGAGAAGGAAACAACTGGAGTTATCATTACTGTCGTCGTAGGTGGGATTTAGCGACAGATAAGACACTTAGATATCATTTCCTGAATAACTTTGATCGCGCAATGATCAATTTAGATAAGTAGTATAATGTCTTGGAGGCATAATACCAGTACATAAGACTTAAAGACAATGATAAAAAATTGTTGGTTTATGAAAAGGGTGTTTTGCTATTTATCTTCAATTTTGATTGCAACAATAGCTATGATAATCAAGTAATATATACGAAGGCCAGTACCAAGGCAAATGTAATATTCTCAACAGATGATGAAGAGTTTGGAGGACACCAAAGAGTGAAAACACTCATAGCATACACCACCTAAAAAATTGATGATTTTTGCTGCAAATTCCAGATTTACCTGCCATCTCGCTGTGCAATTGTCCTTCACCTCTAAAATTGATCTTAAGGAATTAACAACTCAATTATTCAAAGAAAAATGAGTATAGCTCAAATAAATCATTTATTATCTGTTACCTTTCTCCTAATATTAAAGATAGTACCTTCAGCGATTGATTTCAGCCCAGTAAGTCTTTTTATGGTCTATTATTAAATTTTTTCATCTTTTTAATCCCTATAGAGTTGGCTACTTCTCGAATTTCTGCTCTATCCACTGTATCCGTAATTTTGGAGCCTATTTCTCTCAGTGTTTATATTGGTTGCTGACAATTGCTAGATGGGTTCCAAAGATTTATTAATTGACTTATCCCTGAAATGAGATTTCCAAGATTTGTCATGCGAACTATATTATTGATTCACTACCTATGATTCCGGAGTTAATGATACTTTTATTGTGATTTGAGTTTGGCTTTCAACTGATTTACTTCTCGATACATGTCCTTTTCTTTGCTTTTCTGAGCAACAGCATCAGCAATTTCTCTCCTTAAAAAATGATTGGTCTGCTCAAGGGCAATATTCTGACTTTAGAGTTGGCCATTTTCTGCCTCTAAATATTCCATTTTCTTGATATAACTCTAATTAAGTGAAGATATCGATTCCTCAGTAGATACAACATTTATTTTGTTAATTAATCCTTGCGCTAAGAGTGATTCTTCCTGCCTAAACTTTGAGAGTTGATTGTCTTTTTCAGCGATTTGCTCACCCAAAATGCGGTGTTTATCCTTAAGATATTGACTTTCAATGTTATATATATGCTTTAGTTATTATTGTTCTATTTCATGTTTTTTCTTCAATTATAGAATGTATTCTTCTTTTGAATTTAGTTACTCCTTTATTTAAGTTAGTTGATCCAGATATCGATTATGCTAGTATGAAATGGATAGCTGCTCTTGCTTGATAGTACTGAGCTCCTGCTCTAGTTGCTCAATTTTTAAATCTCTTTCCCTAATTACTTAATTATGGTTGAATAATTATTAATGAAGCTTCTCTATTAATTGTTTATGGTCAACACAGATTGGGTGGGCTTGTTATTGAAAATTGAGGTAATTTTCAGCTCCTTCTTGTAAGTCTTTGGAGAATTAAAGTTGTTTCTTTAAGAGCAAGTTTTCTGTTTCCAATTAACTTATTTTTAACTCTTGAATGTGAGCAATTTTTTCTTGATTCTTAAGTTCTGTGTTTAGAAGGCGATGTTATGAATTCTTTTTACTGCTAAGCTCCCTAATGGACTTTCTTTTTTCTTCACTTAATGCTGAAATTTTGCTTTGGCTTTGATTAAAAATTTAAGTCCTTTACTTCTGGTATTTGAGAATTTATCTTTGGTGGGATTATCGTAACTGTTCCATTTAGAGATTGTGTTTTTGTACAAAATTAATTTTAGTTTATTCATGCTGCTTTTGTTCAATATGAAGCCGCTACTAGTAGGAAGTGCTTAAAGATGAAAGTTACAAAGAAAAACGAGATTGTTATAAAGATAATTGGTGGTTTAAAGTGGAAATATGAGATTGGAGGCAATCGTGAGAAGCAAGAAGATGAGAAAGTTCAGACTAAAGAGAGGTTTTTGAGAATTAAAGAAGTGAAAGAGATGACTCATGATTTTTCTGTAACTCTTACACTTGCTGATGCCACTGCCTCTCCATATTTTCGTACTCTTCTACATTGACTTTAAGAGTTAACACATTTTTATGAGAATGTGTCATGTCTTGTATTTCCATTTCATGGGTCTTTTTGAGATTGTTGAGTTCTGTTTCATACTTTTTTATTACCTCTTGTTTTTAATGGTGCATGCCTTCTATTGTTTCACCCAGTTTATTCTGCAGCTTCTCAATTTACTTCCCATAAAATTCCTGCATTTGGTTAAACTCATGTACGTCAACTTTTGTTTCAAGAGTTAATTGATGCATCTTCTACATTCGACTTATGTTCGATTCATGTTCGTCACTCATTTTTCCAATTAGCCTTTGGTGTTGTTCTTATAATTGTCTACATTCTTCTTTTGCCAATTCATAATTTTTCTGTAACTCTTACACTTGCTGATGCCACTGCCTCTCCATATTTTCGTACTCTTCTACATTGACTTTACGAGTTAACACATTTTTATGAGAATGTGTCATGTCTTGTATTTCCATTTCATGGGTCTTTTTGAGATTGTTGAGTTCTGTTTCATACTTTTTTATTACCTCTTGTTTTTAATGGTGCATGCCTTCTATTGTTTCACCCAGTTTATTCTGCAGCTTCTCAATTTACTTCCCATAAAATTCCTGCATTTGGTTAAACTCATGTACGTCAACTTTTGTTTCAAGAGTTAATTGATGCATCTTCTACATTCGACTTATGTTCGATTCATGTTCGTCACTCATTTTTCCAATTAGCCTTTGGTGTTGTTCTTATAATTGTCTACATTCTTCTTTTGCCAATTCATAATTTTTCTGTAACTCTTACACTTGCTGATGCCACTGCCTCTCCATATTTTCGTACTCTTCTACATTGACTTTACGAGTTAACACATTTTTATGAGAATGTGTCATGTCTTGTATTTCCATTTCATGGGTCTTTTTGAGATTGTTGAGTTCTGTTTCATACTTTTTTATTACCTCTTGTTTTTAATGGTGCATGCCTTCTATTGTTTCACCCAGTTTATTCTGCAGCTTCTCAATTTACTTCCCATAAAATTCCTGCATTTGGTTAAACTCATGTACGTCAACTTTTGTTTCAAGAGTTAATTGATGCATCTTCTACATTCGACTTATGTTCGATTCATGTTCGTCACTCATTTTTCCAATTAGCCTTTGGTGTTGTTCTTATAATTGTCTACATTCTTCTTTTGCCAATTCATAATTTTTCTGTAACTCTTACACTTGCTGATGCCACTGCCTCTCCATATTTTCGTACTCTTCTACATTGACTTTACGAGTTAACACATTTTTATGAGAATGTGTCATGTCTTGTATTTCCATTTCATGGGTCTTTTTGAGATTGTTGAGTTCTGTTTCATACTTTTTTATTACCTCTTGTTTTTAATGGTGCATGCCTTCTATTGTTTCACCCAGTTTATTCTGCAGCTTCTCAATTTACTTCCCATAAAATTCCTGCATTTGGTTAAACTCATGTACGTCAACTTTTGTTTCAAGAGTTAATTGATGCATCTTCTACATTCGACTTATGTTCGATTCATGTTCGTCACTCATTTTTCCAATTAGCCTTTGGTGTTGTTCTTATAATTGTCTACATTCTTCTTTTGCCAATTCATAATTTTTCTGTAACTCTTACACTTGCTGATGCCACTGCCTCTCCATATTTTCGTCAAGCCTTTCCTCTTTTTCATTTCTTTCCTTGTGTATTCTATCTCCTTGATTTTCTGTTTTAACCTTTTGACACGAACACTTACAATTTTCTTCTTTTTCTTCTTTCTGTTCCCTTATCCTTAATTCCTTTTTTAGTTCCTCAATCTCTTCACACTTTTTCTTCATATTCTAATTTTCTCTTATATCTACTCTCGCTTCTATTCCAGCTTTGTGTACATTTTTTAACTGACTTATAACTGTTTCATGATTATTTTGCATATTTTTTAGTTCTTGAAGATGTCTCAGACTCATCTTTTCATGATCTTTCTTCATTATATTTATTTTTTACTCATATTCACTTTTTAACTTTTTCAATTAATTTTTACACTATTTTTTCGCATTTTCCCGTTCTTATTAGATCAATCTTTGAATGATTTCCTCAATATGTTTCTCTACTTGCTTTGTTTCCTCCTTGACAACTGTTTTATTAGCAATTGTTACATTTTTGGCTTTGCTAATAAATTTGGATATCTATGGGTGACCAAGACTTATTTTAACAAGTTTTTAATCATATTCTAACTGCATTTTCCTGATTTTTCCTTCATATTGAACTCTTAATATATTGGTATCCTTGGCATGAGATCTGCTAAGACTTTATATAGTTTGAGTAACCAATGATATTTCTGTCTATCTTTGCTTGCTTCGTTCTTTATGGGACTCAATCTAGGTGGCTAAATCCCTATTTTATTCTTATAATTGATGAATATGTAATTCCATATTTTTGATGATTTACTGATTTTGGTTAAACTCTTATTTCATTAGGTGGAATTACCTGGATGAAGATGAAGTCAGTTCTGATTATTAAATGGCTATAGTTGCTTATTGACTATGTCTGATTTATTGACTGTTGACAATAGTGACTTCCTTCCTGGAGCTGAAACTGCCTTCAGTACCTAGATTATTCCTTTTAGTGTTACTCATAATCCAAGCTAAAATATAACTATTATTAACTAAGAGGTTTATCACAACACAATTCTGTATTTTTAATACTATAAGACTAGATTTATATTCTACTCATCAACTGCTTCTGTCTAAAATTTGAATTTTATTTGTGTCCTATTCAAGTAAATATTTAACAGACATGAACCGCCAAATCCCATTCGATCTGATTGTGGCTCGAAGTCTCAACTATGGAATTGGTAAGAATAATACATTACCATGGAAACTCTCAAGAGATCTCAAAATGTTCAAGGCAATTACAACATCCACTTCCACCAAAAATAATCTCATCATGGGAAGAAGGACATTTGAGTCAATAGGCTCCAATCCCTTACCCAATCGCAACAATATTGTTATTAGCAGTTCAAGGGAAATTAAGGAGGAAGACAACCTCTTCAGAGTCCCCAGTCTGGATGATGCACTTAGAAAGGCCTAATAATTAGAGCCAGCTAGTGATACTTATGTAATTGGCGGAGAAAGAGTATTCCATGATACTTTACCCAATTGCCGGTATGTTTACTAGACTCTTGTGAATAAAAAAATTGACTGTGATGTTCATATTCCTAAGCACAATTATCCAGTAGCTTATGTGTCAAAAAGCTTTCGTGAAAAAGATCTAACCTATGATTTTCGACTATCTTATAACCCCAAAAGAACTTCAAAACCACTACAAACTAAATATCAACAGCCTGAGCATTAATAATATCAATATCTTAGGATGATAAAAAAAATCATATTAGAGGGATAAGAAAGACAAGATAGAACTGGAACAGGAACTAAGTCCATTTTTGGTGGCATGATGAAATATGATTTAAGAGAAACATTCCCACTCCTAACACATAAAAAAGTATTTTGGAGAGGAGTTGCTGAAGAACTACTCTGGTTTTTAAAAGGGTCAACCAATGCCTTAGAATTAGAGAAGAAGAAAATCAACATTTGGGCTGGAAATAGCTCTAAAGAATATTTAAATAGTATTGGAATTGATCGGGAAGCAGGAGATCTAGGACCAGTTTATGGCTTTCAATGGAGGCATTGGAATGCTGCCTATACAACTATGCATTAAAACTATGATAACCAAGGAATTGATCAAATTAAGAATATTATGGATGAGATTAGAAAAAACCCAACTTCAAGAAGATTAATATTATCAGCTTGGAATCCTGGACAACTTGCTGAGATGGCTTTACCTCCTTGTCATTTGCTATCACAATTTTATGTTACTCAGGATAATCGCCTAAGCTGTATTTTATACCAAAGAAGTGCAGACATGGGTCTAGGAGTACCATTTAATATTGCTAGTTATTCTTTATTGACTTGCCTAATGGCCCAAGCACTAGGACTTGGCCGTGGGTAGTTTATTCATTTCTTAGGTGATATGCACGTCTATAATAATCATATTGATAGTCTAAGCTAAATTGATGACGTTATACCTTATGCCTTTCCAACTCTAGAACTCGATGAATCTATTAAGAAAATTGATGATTTTAAGTTCGAACACCTGAAAATAAAAGACTACCAATCCCATAAAAAAATTGATATGAAAATGTCAGTCTGACTCAAAATGATCTCAATCAAATCCAACATTTCAATTTATAGATAAAAAAAATGAATCAACTCCTTCAGTGAGATAACTCAAAATTTGCCGAGCTAAGGACTTAATTATTATCAAAATCCTCTGGAAGGTCACTATACTAGATTTCTCCCAATTTGTTCAACTTTATTGTATTCTCAAAATATGTTTTGACTTCTTTATCTTGCCTCCATAAGCAACCTTTAATAGTTACATGATCTTAATCAATGGATATTAACTATCCATATCCATGTCGTACACCAAAAGCCCAAGAACCTCTGTACTTTCTCCTTTCGCACCATATCATCTATCCCTTTCCATGTTTCTTGTCATTTTTATACTATCCCTGATAAATAGATCCATCAGGCCAATAAAACTCTCCGATCCCCTCTATGGTCCCTTCATTCCATTCTCCACTATAGGTTTTTCCATTGTACCAAGTATAAACACCTCTCCCATGCATTTAATTATCTATAAACTACCCAGCATATTTTTCTTAGAAGTGTTTCTTGAACTTGCTTTCAAGAATGAAGTCTTCTTCATCAAAGATTGATTTTAAATTAAATGGATTTTTCCATTGATATTTTGTTAGGGTGTCGGCTAGAATTTTTTTTCTAAGCTCTCTGGTTTTGAGTAAAGTAACTGCCATTGTCCTGAGTTACTATTCATCTGTTTTAAAATTAAGAGCAAATTATCCATTTTCAAGCTATCTTGCTTTTTCTAATTTTTTTTCTAAGTAAAATACTAATATTCCCTTACCTTGTTTTTTCCCTTGAAAGAAATCCCCATCATACAAAGTATTCTTGGTCTTTTAAGTGCCTTTACCATGTTTGAGTCCTTAGTTCCACTCCCCTACATATTAATAAGGTGGAGAATTGAGGATATATGTTCCCTTTCCTTGGAGTTTTCCTTTGAGGAAGTTGCCTTCATAATATTAATTTTTGTTCATTTTTCTCCCAATACCAGATAATTATGTGCACAGTTGTGGGCAGCAAGGTAATTGTTTGGATTTTTTTGGTTCCATTGCTATAATCTTACTGATGTCCTCCTTATTTTCATTGAGAACAAAAATTGATGGATTTAAGGGTTACTTCTCATGAGTGATATGACTTGAATTATATCTAGAATTTTCTTCAATATTAACTATGCTATCTTCAAGATATTTGCCCTAACTCAATGAGTAGGGTTCTAAGAAGGTATTGAATATTCCTTCTATCAACCAGTCTGAACTATACAATCTTCCAATTCCTCCGGGGACATTGTCTTTGATTTGGAAATCATAAACCCACTCTCCTAAATAGAAGCAACTAATTGATGGAAGGTAATAAGCATCTGGGAGTTAATTTCCCTCTTTCTTCTGGGTATTCAAGGGTAGTGGCTTTAATCGGTTTTTTTCATTGGCTTTGACTTGGTAGATTAGTTGTTTAATGTTCTAGCATTTGTTGTGCTTGCTATTTTTAGCAATCAGATCATTGACCTTAATGCCAATGGATTCAGTTGGGAGTCCATTTCTCTTGGCTGTTTCTGTTTCTGATTCTATTTGTATATTATTGTCTTCATAGTATTTAACTATTTCTTTTTCAGT
>CASCJZ010000089.1:0-24913 GCA_949152475.1 Terebella lapidaria
TTACCAAATTTAAAGCCAGAAACAGTTGCAATGTATTGTTAGTCGGCATTCCAACATTTTTTAGCAGAATTCAAATTTCAACCATTTCAAAATGACTACCCAGATCCCCCAATCATGGAATTAAAAGCTATTTTAGAGTGTGAAGAAGAATCATATTGTAAAATTTTTATTGAAGCAGCTAATTCCTTACCTAAGGAATACTCAATATGTGAAAAAATTTTAACAGTTCGGTATTGTGCTGGTAAAATTACTTGTAATAATTGGAAACAATTTTTGATTTAAAATTGTCTAATTCACAACCTGTTAGTAGTCTTGTTTGGTCTAATTGATAATTTAATTGGAGCTTATAAACAGTTAATCTAACTTCAATATGACCCTTTCATGAAATTTGTTGAATTTTGTCTTCGATATTCCATCTATTAGAACATCATTATAGGAGTAGAGGTACTTATATCTTTAGAAAGGATAATTTGAAATTTATTTTTGAATCCTATGACCGAATTTTTAAGCAAGCATTTTATGGCTATATCAATGAACCACCATTTAGGTTCTGGTTCCCTGCACTTTCTAAGTGGACCTCCTTCATGAATGAGGAGCATCCTTCAATGCAGAAAATTTATCAATATATAGCCACAAAACAAAGACAAAATCATCTTAAAGGCTTCATTGAAGGAGAAATAGAAAAATTGCCAACTATTTACAAGTACAAATACAATAAAACAGGCCAATTTTAAATCAATTATCTCAATAAGAATTTGTACTCAATTTAAGGAATGAAATTTACCTTAATTATTAGGAAAGTAGTGAATAGTTCTTCTAAAACAATGAAGACATGTAAATTATTCTCACTAAAGACTATCTTTAATACTTATTGGATATGTCAATCAATGAGATCACAGTGCATTGGTGTGGATCAACCCAACAAAAAATATCCCATGAATCACCATATTCTCAATTTCATGAGGCATTTATAATTTATAATGGAGAATATCATAATTATCTTAGTGATTTGGTTAGTTAGAAATGTCAATAAAAATAGCTAGAAATTACCATCATGAAGTAAATTTCTCGGATAGATTTTACCTTTATTAACCAAAAATTTGTTAAACCTTCGACTGGAAAGAATCTTTTAGGGAATATAACTACTAAATTAAATTAAAAAATTGCAAAAGAAAATGGAAATTAACTCTTTTCTTTTGAGAGCCAGCAGTAATGGCTACCTAATATTGATTTTTCTTACAAAGATAATCTTCTAACCCATTTTAATGGCAAAGCTTCAATACCATTATCATGTGAAGAGAACAAGTGGTGTTTCTATGACCTTACTATTGCTGCTAAGATATCTTTTGAGTAAATTCTAGAGAAAGCACAGATAAAATCTGATAGTGACTCCTATATAGATACTTCATAGCATTATATTTCAGATGAAGAGGTTATGGAGATTTAAGAAGTTTTAAATAAGCATGGAACTGGAAGCACCCAATCTAAGTCTTTAGAATGAGCTTAAGAATTCATCAATATAGAATTCAATATATTAATAAATTGAAGTCATAGTATATAGGTTCCTTCTATTGAATTAAGTTTGAAAAGAATTCAGAAGTTATTCTCTCAATATATGTATAGAATTGTTTGGTAGTATTTGTATATTTGATAATGAAATTGAATATTTGTTAAAGGAATCTTTATTAGGAGCTCCTTTGGGATTCTGAAGAAACTGGTCCTTTCACATCACCATTGATAAGGGGAACTCTTAAAATTCATTGATAAACACTGATTTCTTTGGAATCACTGGAAAGTATGCCGTAAACTTGATCAATTCAGTCCCTGAAAGAATATTATTGTAATTAGTGCTTTGAATATTTATAAACTCTTCTCTCTTGATTTCATCAGTGTCATCAACAATGTTATCCCATTCATGATCATCCTTGAGCATATGTTGATTCAGAAATAGAACTTTTTTCTCTTCTTCCTCTTGCAGAAGTTGCATCATTTTTTCTTTTTTTTACTTTCTTTTAAGCTTTCTCATCTTCCTCAATTTTTGAGCCTTTTTAATTGCCCTATAGTGATGAATAATTTCAAAAGGGTCCTCGCTGAGAGTATTATCAACTTTTTTCTCTGTCTTTTTCTTTTTTAGCTTTACCATGATTTTACTACAGTCTACACTCAATAAATAATTATAATTTTTTGTGGTCTAAAATAAACGAAGACTACCTCCTAAATTTTGACTCTATGAGTAAATCACTATTAGTGAGAATAAATAACTCTTTACAATATTCTAACAAATATCATAAAATTATTTCAATTATCTTTATTGTTTAAGTAGACAATAGTTGTAGATATATTTCTATTCAAGAATCCATATGAGCTATTTCGTTTTTTCCCTGATTTTTGAAGGCTATAATGCTTCTTTGGCTTGAATTTAGTCTTAACCTACTTGGGCTTTTCAAAGTAGAATTCTTAATTAAAATATTTCTCAAAGTTAGATCCTATTTCCATATCTTCTTATATGTTTTGAATTTGTTCTTGAGTTAATTCTTTAATTTCTGTCAGATCAAAGCAGAAAGAATTTAAATCAGGTATAAATGGAGGAATTAATTTTTTACCTTCAATAATTTCCTTACTAATTTTTGCTACCCAAGGACACAAGAGTATCTCTTTGATACCAAACAAAGATCCTAATCTTTAATTAGGGTTCTTGTTCAAGAATTTCTTTAATAAATTTATCAATTCTGGAGATAATGATGTATGAGTTGGTAACACTAATTATTCTACAATTATTGAGTTATATATTTTATCATGATTGGTAGAATAAAAGGAGGAATTCCTACAACGAATTTATGTAGCAAGGCTCCTAAACAATAATAGTCTAGTAAATAATTATGACCAGTTCTAAGTAATGAACAATTATTACTTTAACAGCATTTAAGGTGTCATATACTACAGTATGAATAACTTCTTTTTAAGTTTTCTAGAGGATTTGATAATCCAAAATCAGCAATTTTAATATGCCTATCTGCTCCAATTAATAAATTTTAAGGTTTTAGATCCCTATAGATAATATTCTTAGAATGGATATAATTTAAGCCAATAAGGATTTCAAGAAAATAAAATTTTGCTTGATTTTCATTGATTTTTTTTGACTTTTTTGAGCTGAAAGAAAAGTTGTCCTCCTGGACAACCTTAAATATGATACATTTACTCATACTCAAGAATCATAATGAAATGATGATATGTCTCAAAACAGTAGTTCAATGAAGTAATAAAAGGATGTTAAAGTTCAGATAATATAAATCTTTCATTCAAGTGTTCATTGTGACTTAAATGTTCCAATTTAAATGCTGAATTTGAGAGCTGATAATTGATTTAATGATTGCTATCTGCTGTTTCAAACCCAATAACATGAGTTCCTTGATGTTGGTGATTTTAGAATTGAACTTTTTTCTTTGGCTTTGATTTTGGCAAGTTCTACTTTGGGCTTTTGTATTAGTTCTCCAGTAGTCTTTGCTGATATAACTATATTGTATCTTTTATTTTCATGAATGAGCCTTACTAAGATTTATTTCTCTATCAAGTCTGATTTAATACTATTCAATTTATGCATTTTCTTTGAAATTATGCTGATATCTTTGTGATAAGAGAATCTTTGTAATTTTATTCCTTTGAGTTTAGTTCTTATATGGTGATAGTGCAATAATCCTTGTACTAGTCTTGGATTGTTGAGATAATTTCTGGAGATGATGGAGTTGAGATGGTGATATTTGGGGAGGGATATTTTATTTGATGATACTATTGGAAGATTATTTGAGTATTTGAGGTAGGTTTTGATGAGACAATTTATGATTGAGGTAAGTGTTGTTGGTTTTTTCCATAATTTAGAAATGGAATAATTTAAACAACTAAGATGAAATAATATCAACCAAGTAGAATTCCACTAATTCTGGTAGTAACTGTAATAAATAAACAAAAAACTCACATCCAAACTAATAGTTAGACAAGTGATATAGGGATAAGGGACATTCAGAAAGATAACACCAACCAATCATACTATTTAATTCATCATGATTGATACTCTTAAAGCTATCTTGGACATCAGAAATTAACATAATTGTATTCAAAAGATAATTTTGGAGAGTATCTATCAAGCTACTAAGTGAGATGTTCTGTTGAAGAAGTTGGAATTCTAAATAATTATTCATTAATTTTTTTTAAAGAAACTGCGGTTTTTCTACATCTAAAAAATATTTTCAATATTTTTGAAACAAGATGCTAACTAGAGCATCTGATGAAAGCATTTCTGTAAGTTCTGACTGATAAATTACTGTAATTTTATCTTTGAGCTCAAAGTGATTTCTGAATAAACAACCCTAAATTAAAACTTTAAATCTTCAGAAAATCATTCACATTCTCTATTAAGTTTAGACCAATAAAGTAAGGGTAGAATTAGGAAAAATGATGATGAATAAGAGAAAAGAAACGAATAAAAGGAATAAACTGAACAAAATTAACAATTAAGGGATAAACTCGCATAGGGCATACATGAGAAGTAGATAATTATTTGTTTTAAAGCACTTTAGAAACTTTTTTCAACAAGAAAAGGCTTATTAAACATATTTTTAGGTCCATAAGGTATACCAAAAGTTAAATAGAACTCAAATAAAACCAGAAGGTGATAGAAAGACTCAACCAAATGTCTTAAAATAATAATAGCTGAGCCTTATGTAATAATATTCAAATTTATGCAAAATTAGTCATTGTCGAAATTGGTACTCAACCCACGTTGGGAGCTTAGACCCAAGCTTCACCGTTATCCAACAAGAAGATGGGGCCATACTGCAGCAATTCATAATCGAAAAATGATAATTTACGGGGGAAAAGCAGGCCGGTCCAAAGAACCACTGTACAGAATAAACTGTGAAACATATGAATGTGATACTGTTGAAGGTGAATAAAATCCAAAAAATCGTTAGAGTCATTCCTGTTACATTATTCAAAACAAAATAATATTTTGGGGAGGATGCCATCGTTAACAAGTAAATTCTTGCTTATGTAGCCTTTGAATGAATGCTTACAATTTATAAATAAAGACAATGGCGGATACTGGGAAGTTATTCCTCAATTCCCTCAAATAAAAGCCCGAGAAAGTCATTGCTCTACTGTTCTTAAGGATAAGTATATTTTTCTCTATGGTGGTGTTGGCTCTGATGAAGAAATACTAAATGATTTTCACTTATTTAGTGTTGAAAATTCTGTTTGGTTTGAAGTTAAGAATGTTAAAGGACAACTTTCTGCAAAGTTTAATGCTAGTATGGATGTTATTGATGATAATATATACTTTTTTGGTGGTGAAAAAAATTTCAGTAACGAATACTCTAGTGAACTGTTCAAGATGTCATTTGACCATTTTAACTTTAATGATAAGCATAATCAACCTACTCTCACCATCTAATAAATCAAGATTTAAGGAATTAAGCCACCTGCCAGATCTTCCCATACCAGTATAGTCTACAAAAATAGATATTTAATCATTATAGGTGGGTAAGGACCTCCCAAATAGGAGTCTGAGAAAACTATCTTCTATAATGATGTTTGGATTTTTGATGCTATTTTGGAAAATTGGGAAAAAGTTTCTATTCGAAATCCTAGTATTTTTAAGCCCAGGAGCAACTTTAGTGCTGTTCTTTATAAAAATAGGGTATTTATTTTTGGTGGTTTAATTTCCATTGTTGAAAGTAACATCAAATGCTCTGATGAGTTTTTGATCCTTTGGTTAGAGGAAAAAACCTAGCTACCTCTAATATCATGCCATCTTTGTAAATTTAACTATCGCCCAGCCATTGAATCATCAACTTTTTATCGCTAAAACTCTTATGAACCTTCAATTAATTACTTAACTTGTAGTACTAAAAACCTCTACAAAATGGCATCTACTATAAGTAATCCCTATAAAGCAATAGGCTTAATAGTAAGGAGTCTCTAATCCTTAAGTCATGAAATAAACTTTTAATTTGGCTCAAAATAACATATAGTGATCAAAGTTACAGGTAATATTTTCTCTGTAGAGTAACTGAGAATCATCAACAACTATTTTGAGCTTGAAACTGTCCCAGAAGAATAAAAATAGCCTTATCTTCAAGATGCTCTTTAATCTATCTATCGAAGAAAGAAAATTAATAGAATAAGCTCAGAACTTAAAATTGGAGCAGCATTTCTTGGAAAGTAAATCTTATTAATTAACACAAATAAAAATATCATTAACTTTACACTACTTACTCCTGAAGGGATACATCAAATAAGCCATAATAATTTATCTACAACCACTTAAACTTTAGAAGCCAAACAATATCAAATTATTACACATTTTTTACAACCAATTACCTAAATTAATAATTATATCTAAGAAAACTCTGATAAATAAGAGAAATTCGATATTATTATAAGGAATTTGAATCCTAGCTATAAAATTCATGAAGAAGGAGAAGGAAAAATTGTATTCCATCCCTCTTAAGCTTTAAAAAGTAATGGAAAAAGCCAAGATAAATGTGTTAAATTATCTTTATTACCTTCTTTAAATGAATATCTTGAAGTTTTTTTCCTTAAGACACCCCTATTAATGGTAAAACTCAACTAATACCCAATCTAATGGATAAATTTAGTATACTATTGATTTTTATATAGAATTAAAACATTACAGAATACTCTTTACCAAACCTTAACTCATAATATTTCAAAGAAATCAGAGTTGAAAAAGCAAAATCCTCCAAAAATAGCATTTATTATTATCTTCATAATACTGTGGTAGGTAAATATGAAGGTTTAACCCCACTGCCTTTGAAGGGACTGATTAATTTACAGTCCACTGTGAATACAGACCTCTTGAATGTGGCTCCTATGAATAAAAAATATATTGATAGTTTAGTATCTAGAATAATTAATGAATTTGACCATGGTTTCTTCAAGAGGAATGCTGAAATTAGCATATCAGCTTTAGAAAAAGAAAATGATTAGGAAGGTTGACAATATATAATTTAATCGAAATAAAGTAAATATTAATGATATCCTAATATCACACTAATTTATTGATTCTTAACAGAATTTGCTCAATTTAGCCCCACTCAGTTGAAGGGTAATAATTTCCCTGCTCTATTTTTTCTTGTATAAAATCAGTTGGTTGCTTCAGAATTGAGTTTGACAGTTCACGTGCTGAGTATATAGGATTTTCCTTTTTTGGAGACTTTTTTTGCCATTTAGAAGGAAATTGAGATGATTCTTCGAGGTTTTATGTTTGTAGTTCAGTTTTACTTTAGTTTTGGGAGAGTAATTGGGAGCTTTGGTTCGAACTAAGGGAAGATTGAGATTGTTAACTTTCTGTTTATTTTTATTACTATTATTATGATTCTTCCTCCTCTTCATCTTCATCTTCCTCTTATTCTTCCTCTTCTTCATCTTATTCTTCTTCCTATTATTCCTATTCTTCTTCATCTTATTCTTCACATTATGATTATTCATTGACTTTTATTCCTTCTTATTAATTATTTCCTGTTTCGTCTCCTTAATCTTAGATTAGATTTGACTCATCGACAATGATTTCCTCTTCTTTTAGAAATGATGGTTTTTATTCATTGACTTTTTCATGTTTAAATATCTCTTCTTAACATTCTATGACATTTTTTTCCTTGATTCTCGATTTTTTCTCCCATTTGCTTGGTGTGTCTTCAGTAATATTTGTTGGTTCTTGCTTGAGTGTTGCTTTTTGAAAAATGGATGTCTCTAAATTGGATGTTCTTTGTTTGAGTTTTTCAAGTTCAACATTTAACTCCAGTTAAGTTTTATCTTTCCACTTTTTTACATTGAGAAATTAGTTTTATGATTCTTCTTCAGGAGGTTCATCAATTGTTTCCAATTTGGTTGTTATTTTTTGATATTCTTATTGATCTCTTTAGAGTTCCCTTCTATTAATCATTGATGCATTAGGAATAGGTATTTTTTATGAGGATCCATATAAAGATTGTTCCATTTTGCTTTGATTCTTGAGAAAGATAAACTAAGATGATCCTTCAAGGGATTTTTCCAAAGAATCACTCATTTATACAATAAAGATTATTTATGAATAATTATCAGGAAAAATTATTTAACCAAAAGAAGTAAGTAAGGAAGTAACAATATTTTGACCATCTGATGTATGATATAAAGAGTATGCTTTATTAATTATATAATATTAAATAATCATGCAGGTCTATGGAGAATACAAGATTATGAATCAAAAGATTGGCTCAGGTGCATTTGGTTAAATATACCCTGCTTACAATAAGAGAAATGAGCACTTTGCCATCAAAATTGAGAAGAATTCTATAAAAAATCCACAACTATTCTATGAAGCTAAAATTCTGCAATATTTAGATTCAGATGGTAAAGCTCATGAAAGAGGAATCATTAAAGTATCTAAATATCAATATAGATTTATGATTATTTTACAGAGGATGATTAAAATGTAATGATTATGAAATTATTGGGAAAATCATTAGAGTCTCTATTTAAAGAACATAACAGATGTTTCCCACTCAAAACTATCATAATGATCGGACTTCAAATACTAGATAGAATTGAGTTTGTACATTCCGAAGGTCTATTACATAGGGATATCAAACCTGATAATTTCTTAATTGGAAGAGATCATGAAAGTAATACTATATACATTATTGATTTTGGATTAGCAAAGAAGTATCATACCAAGGAAGGAATTCATATAGCCTACAAAGACAATAAAAATTTAACTGGAACAGCTAGATATGCATCAATCAATACTCATTTAGGAATAGAACAAGGAAGAAGGGATGATATAGAAGGCATGATCTATCTACTTATCTATTTTTTCCATGGAAACCTTCCTTGGCAAAATATGGATGCTAAAAATAAAAAGGAAAAATATGAAAAAATACTCTAGAGGAAATTAATGACATCTCCAGAAACACTCTGTCATGGATTACCTTAACAGTTAGTTAGAATCTTGAAATATATCAGAAGCATATTTTTTGACACTAAACCAGACTACAACTATATCAGAAATGAATTGAAATAAATTATGTCTGAAAATAATTGTCAAAATGACAAGGTTTTTTGCTGGAATATTCTCTGATATTAAAACAGTTAATAACTAACAATTATAAATAACTCATGATTAATGATGAATCAAACTTTGTAGCAAAGTTAACCTTTCTCTGAGATAAAGATTCAAAGATGTTGGTGTCTTTAAAGCACTTTTATAATGCTTTTCCTAAAAAGGAAATTATTATAGAACAAGAAAGGCATCCAAAATTTATACTAAATGAATTTTCAACATCGGATGAGTTAGACTTCCTTTAAATAAAACTTTCACATAAGATATTATCTCCTATTTCTCAAATAAACTACTCTATTAACTTTAGATAAGGTTTAAATGACTAGTAAGTTCCTCAGAGATTTATCTTTGTTTTTTTAACTTCTTAATTATCACATTTAATAGCTTTTTAAGTGAGAGTTATATTTTTTGATTTTCCTATGTGAGATTTTAATCACTGTGGTATCGTTCAATCCTCATTCGAATCCAATAGAACTGTTTATAGAGAAAGAATATTGGTATTTGCCAAATAAAACCATCAAATTTGTTGAGATAAGTGCTAGTTTTACTAATAGGTTCTCCAACAAATTCATTATAGAACAATAAATTTTTTTTCCATTCAGGAATACCGATTTTAGCCTCTCTTTATAGACTATTTTTCCTTTTAGTTTCTGAAATTTCTCCTTGAGATCCAATAGGAGTGTTTTTGATTGTATCACTACCTTATCTTGAATTTAAAGAAAGTTTCTCTATCATACTACGTTGAATCGGTTGAACTATAGTTTGATGAACTTATTATTTATGACATTTAATCTAAGATAAGTTATTTTCTTCGAATTTTTAACTCTAAATAATTGTTTTTTCTCTTTTTTGATAAATTTTAGCTGTTTTTTTCAATTTTTTAATTGTTTGGTTTGGTTAATGGGTTTATTTTTTTCTTTGATAAATGGTTGTTTGTTCAGCCTTTGTTCTCCTTTTTTCTAGACTTCTATTAACCATTTATTTAATCCATATCCTTTGATTGGGATCAATATTTGATTTACTTTTTTGATGTGTTTTTGGAACTTCTTAAGTTAACTTAGTATTCAAGCTATTTTTCCCTTGGACTGGAGGACTGACTAAGTTAACCTTGTAATGCTTAGTACTGGATTGAACAAAATTGATCTTTGTGTGATCTTGTCGTACACTTTGATTAAAACTATTATTTCTTTAATGGATAGCTTTACTGTTTTTACGAAGTGAAGTTTTTGTTGCTTTTCCAAAACTAAATTCTGAGTCATTGAAATCTATATTAGGCTTATTAAATAAAGGAAATTTATATTTTTTCTTCTGGGAAGAGATTATTGAGTTATTTTTGAGAGTGTGTACCTTCTTAAAATAGTCAAGTTCTTCTAAAATACTGTCTAGTGAAGAGCACAAACCAATTTTTTTCATTAGTATATCTTGTATTTATCTATCTTTGATATGGAGTTGATCTAGAAAGTTTAAAAATGTTCTTGTTTTTGGCTCTTTAGCTGCTAATAATGGTAATGTAAAGAGTATCATTTATTTTTCTCTTTTAAAGAGTAAATGGGGAGATAATTCTCCACGTACATCTTCATTCCATCCTTTAATGAGTTATATTGCTTTTTCTATTAGAGTTACAAATTTTTCAATGGTTAAATTCTCTGTTTTGAGTTATGTGCAGTTAGACAGAATTATAGAGATAGGTTTATCTGGTTCAACATAGATTTCTGCATTAATATGGTAATGGATATTAAGCCGGTTAAGTTATTAAATAAGAAATTGATATTAGGGTACTGGTACTGATGATTTAAGTTGTAGTAAATATTTATGAGCAGTAGTTGTGAAGATTTCATAAGTATTTGTTTCCATCCAATAGGACATTGCACCTAAGTTTCTATATAATGACATGGAAATTTTTAAACTTTCATAAAAGTTATTACTATATAATATTTCTTTTATTATGTATTATGTATGTATTTCTTTTATTAAGTCAAAGGTCACAATTGGTACCTATTCATTTATAGTGTAAATATAGTATTAAGAAAAATTTGATGATAGTCAACCATCTACAAATAAATCAAAGGGGGAAAAAAATAGGCAGCATTGGCAAAGAAAAAAAATTATTAAAGTTAGCCTCTTGAAAAAGTCATGGACGAGCAACACATTTAGATGTTAAAAACAGGGAAAAAATCAACTTGTCTATATATTTTCTGGACTTTAAGTGAACGTTGCATAAGTTGATTTTTGGCTATTGATGATGATTTTAAAAAAAATACTTGAGAATCTCCTATACCAATGAGCCACCACACATAAAAGCTTAAGAAATTATTAAATGGTAAATCAATATTTCAAACTTCCTTCGGTTTGATTTCTCCTTCTTGCATTACCCTGAAAGTTGCTGATTGGGAAACTTGTTTGCTTTTCTCAATGAAATATTGAAATTCATGGTTTTTATAGTGTAGGTATTCAGATTTCTTTTTCATTCTGCCCTCATTTATCAGGTACCTTATATACCTGTATTTGAGAAACCACTCAGCAAAATCTCTAAAGGTATTGGTTAATTTCCACTCATTATAAGATGTAATACTGCTCAACCAACTTGACAGAGTAGCAGGACCCACGAGATGACCTTTTTTTGAGTGATAAAACTATATAACTTCATTATAGCCACAACCATTTTGAGTGCAACATTTTTAAACTTCATCATGATAGGATACATCTAGCAATGACTTAAGAATTGTCTTGGTCATGTTACTACAGATGTTTTTTTGGTACTAGTTCCTTCTCTTTCTCTGTTTTTTTTCATTAGGTTTCAATTTAAGGTCGCAGTTGCTGGTGATAGCTTGAAGGTCTTATCTACCACGACCTAAGTTGAGAACATCGAAAATCGGTTCATTTAGCATCTTGACATTGGTTATAGTTCCATATTTTTCCTATTCTAAGTTCTAGATTGATTCAAATTCAAATGGCCACATTGTGTGTATGGTGAGATATCTGATCAATAAAAAAATTAATATGTAATCGTCCATATTGCTATATTGCTTGGATAAATATTTTAACATATTACTCTCCTCTTTGTAATCTCTTGTTAGTAGTTACTGACTTATGGGACATTCTTATGGTTTCTTTTTTTGATGTGATTTATTTGAAATTTAAAATTCTACTGGAGCTAAAAATTCTCTAGGAGTCCTAATCAAACCTCTTTTTTTAAGACTATTTTTCTGGTATTTTCCTTATCACAACAATAATAGCCAAAACTATTATTTTAAGCCTTAATTAAGTGTTATTAGCATTAAGAGATAGAGTAATTTTGACTAGGCAAACAATATTGTATCTCGAACATTAACTACTAAAAAAAAAAAAAAAATTTTTTTTTTAAGAAAAAAGGAAATTTTTTAAGCACAATTACAGTTGAATGGTGATTAAAGAATGAATTATTCAAGCTGATTTTACTAAGAAACTATACTTACCTTAATTTCTACAGGTAAAATTCCCCATTCCTTCCTTCCTTTTTGATGACTAGAAGGTAAAAATTGAGTTTATTTTGGTGACAAGCTTTTCTTTCAACTATTTGTCTAATGATCAACAATAAATTTTCCAGTGATCCTTTTTTTAAAAAATTCAATAGGCACTTGTAGTGATAACAAGTATGTTAAATTATCGTAATTACAATAGATGGTGAGATTCCTATTTCAATAGTTGACTGTATGTTTGAGCAGTGATAAAGTTGGTTGTTTCCACTACGTTATTAGATCTACTTATTGATGATTAATGTATTTCTCCTTTACTAGAGTTTATATTTCTATATAATAACAAA
The DNA here is from genome assembly GCA_949152475.1 of Terebella lapidaria. Lineage (NCBI taxonomy): Eukaryota > Metazoa > Annelida > Polychaeta > Terebellida > Terebellidae > Terebella > Terebella lapidaria. The sequence goes on from CASCJZ010000089.1 coordinate 12,918, forward strand.
ATGCAGGAAGAAATAAAGATCATTAAAAAACAAACATTCCCAACTTTCAAGTCAAAATACATACAGATGAAGAGCTAAACAGTTTAGTCAAAGAAGGAACCATCAATGAATCTGTACTTAACTATAATAAGAAGGTATAATATCATATTTACCTAGTTAATGAACTATCTCAGTGAAACTCCAGTTAAAATGAAACTATCAAAGGAAATAGAAAGTCTAGAACTCAATGAATTAGACAAAATACAAATAGTTAATAACCACATTGAAACTGAAGAGTAATTGATTCTTAAACTATCTAATGCTTCAGTTTTATCACCTGAGCAAAGGAAAAACATTATTAAGTTTAAATTAGCATATGGGTGATTAGAATTTCTACTTTAAAAATATGTAGCTTATTTACTTTCTGTCAGAAATTATCCTTATTGAAAATTATATTTTTGCTTTTAATACTAGAGTCTTTTTATTAACATATAATCACTATCTTTAACCTTATCCATGAGGTTCTTCTTGAATAGTCTTAATAGTCATCATTTCATTGATGGTGTCATCAATAATTGAATCTACTGTATTCTTCCTCCTATCAAAAATTCTCATCTTCAAGTGCCAGAGTAGATCTTCATAGGAAACCTAATCCTCAAGATGTGCTAATTTGCCTAGATGATAGTGTTATTGGAAAAGGAGTTAATCAGATGAGATTTTCTTGTAATGTTTTTCTATTCCAAACTTAAGTCTCCTGAATCGGGTGATTAAACTATCATATTTATCTTTTACATCTTTTTTATCTTTTAACTCATTCTAAATATATTTGAGTTCAAGTCTAATTAATTTTTCTTAGTCTGTTTAAACCATACGATCTGGAATAAATTTCTATTCTTTCATAATTTATGAATATTCATTTTTCTTTCTGTCTTTCATGTTTTTTTCTTTTTCTAAACTTTTATCAATGTCATTTGGTAGAGAAGACAAGATAATTCTTTTACTTCTTTTTAGATTGTTCCAATCTTTATAACTATGATTCATATAAGGTTTTCTTTCATATCCTAAATACTCATTAAAAAGAGCTATTTTTATTTTAGGGCATGACAGCAAGAAATTCTTAATTCGATTATCAATTGAGTCATTGTTAAAGACTATTTCTCCATGATCATTTAGGCTAACTCCAATTTTCTTAAGATAATGAATTAGTTCCTTTGTTTGCATTTTAATTTTGTTTGGAGATGCTCTAATTTAATTTTTCATTTCTTAATCAGTCAATCCCTGTAATTTATCCTTATAAGCTGCTCTTAATAGAACTGTCTGAAGAGATTTTTAAATTGGTTTTGTAGTTAGATTACTCTCTACTTCCTTTCAGGTTTATCAGCATATGGTAACTATTAATCTTTTTAAGAAGGAATAGGATCAAATCTTCGTAACAATTTATAGTATGATTCCTCTTATGTCTATTATCCCTAAAAATAACTAAACTTGTTTACTTATTTAACCGCTGATTGGATACTTTAAAGTTTTTGTTCATACTTATCTACTTCTCTTTTAGTTCTAAGGACCTTAAGCCTAGCTTCATACTCTATTTGTTGTTGATAAATGGTTAGGAATGATCTAGCCCTGTTGCCTACTGCTAGCCCCCTTGAGAGTAGAGTTTGATCTAGTTTCCTTTTGATTTTATGATGCATTTTCTTTTCAACCATATCAAAGGAAGTATTAATATCATATCCTTCTTTGATAAGTTGTTTCTGTTAGGAAATAAATGTATATGCATATGAAAAGCTTGTTAATTTATCATATTCTTTAGAATAAGTAAGGGTTTCATACTTTAAATCAGGGTATTTTAGAAATAACTTATTGATTAGCTTCGTGTCAAGATCTTTTTCCGATTTAATTCGAAATGGTTTATGTTTTTTATGCATTGGTGGAGGATTTTCAAGATTATTAAAGAGAGGACGATAGAAACCATAACCATCATTCAATACTCCATATTGATCCAGATACTTTAGAGCTGGCATTAAGTACATTCTAGTCCACCTTCGATAATACATTCAATATGATACTTTTAATATAAATAATTGGTAAATGATTCATTCTTTTAAGTTGTTTTTCTTCCGATCAAAGAGTAATTTACATACAGGTTCTACCCACCTAATTACATCAGTTTTTTCCCTTAATTTGATCACTTTAGATATGTTTTCTTCAAACACTAATTCAATATTCATCATATTTTTAGTTACCCATTTAATTTCCTTTAAAGTTCCATGTAATTCTGCATCATTCTTATCAATAATTTTCACTTTTAAGGTCTATGCAAAGATTTCAATCTGAACATCTTCATATTTAGCTGCTTGATTATTTTTTCTACTACCTTTAATGATCATCAATTATGCTTTATTAATAGAAGTATGTACCATGAAGTGAATAAATTTCTTCATCATCAATAAGACCTAAAATTTGACTCATTCGATTTCCAATTGGAGATTTTTAAAAAAGTTCATGATTAGTTGGAATTACAATGTTTTTAGCTTTATTTATATCTGATTATTCTTCATATTCTACACTCATATCAAATGAACTCATATCTTGATTAATTTGTGAGGAAACTACTTGAGACTTTAATCCTACAGCTTTTTTTTTATATTCCATAAGATCAACTATATCAGCAATATGTTATTCAGTTTCTTCAATATCCTTAGAATTTATATAAGGGGCAACTTTTTAATTCCTTTAAAGAGTAAAATAACTCCATGCTTAGCAATTATGGATAAATATTGACCAAATTGAGAGTTATACTCATCAAGAGATATTCTTTCTAATCTCTTTTGAATTTCCTTGTAGATCATTGTTGAAAACTATATTTTCATTCATAAGTACTTTATTTTCAGGTAAGAAAAGAAGTAATTTTATGATTAATAGTGCTAGTGCTCCCAAAGGAATGATTTCCATAATACCTAATAGCCACAATTCATACCATTCAAAAATCATAAAGATAACCCATTTAGTACAGAGTTTTTCTTCAATATGCTATCGTTTTTTAGTTGATTAAAGTTCATAGATGATTCTATGAATCAGAATAACATGTCCAAAGATAGAAAGAGTAGTCGAGAGGAAATTATAGAATGCCATACTTGATAATGGTTGATCAATATTATAATATATTTCAATTATACCATACTTAATGACAGAATCATAGTGCTAGATCATTGTTTCCGATAGAAATCTAGGGGATATTTGAATTAATGATGTGATAGGGTTTCTATATATTAGAATCCAATTTTAAATAAATATTATTTCAATTGCTTAGGCTTTATTTAGATACATTTAAACTATTTTTCATGAATTTGATTAATACTCTTCCTTTTTTTATAACTTTTCCACTCATGTAACTGTAATATCAAAATACCACTAGGCCTATACTAATAATAGTTAATACCTGAGTAGTGAATATAACTTAACAAATAAATTCTTAATACCTTAATCACCATAGGCTAAATGAATCCATTTGACAAGTTTAAGACAGAGAATAGTATCATATAGATTTTAGCATTAGAACCTAAAAATATTCTCATTAAGGAATTTGATATTATCCGGAAATTATGACTAAAGCTTACATTAAGGAGGTAATATGATGATAGAACTCTGAGGCTTTATGATAGTATTTAACTTTTTATCAAGTTTTTCTTGGTAATATAAGGGTAATTGTTTAATATTGGTTAGAGTAATCTCTTTTTTGTCAGTCTTCTAGAGGAATCCTTTTTCGATGGAACTATGCTTTAACAATGCTTGGTTTATACAGATCAATTCCATGAATTATTGCTGGATAAAATCTTACTACAGTATATAACATTCAATACATGCTATTTGTAAAGTTAATAAACCTTATCTGCAACCAACATCTAATACACTTCTGTTAGTGAATAACTAAGGTGGTAATACATCCATTCTCTTATCTTTCCACATTTATTGATGAGAACTTGGAAAAATACGGAAATTACCTAGTAAATATGGGTAATTAAGCTCTAAATAATGTTATGGACTGATTTCAATGTCTAATTTGAGAGTTGGCTAGTTGTTTGTTTCAAGCTCCATTTGACTAGAATTTGAGTGGGTATTTCAGTTTATAAAATAATTATTGTTGTATTATTGAGTTAATCAAATTGAGGTTAGTGCTCTCTTATCTATAATGTCAATATGATAACTGAGCTCTTTTTAATTATCATTGAGCTTCATTTGTTGTTTTTTTTCTTCATCGATAATTCCAGGAATATCTATTTGAAATCCAGGAGGATAGGGACGAGTTTCATGCTGAATTCTAATATGAGCACATAGAACACCTAGAACAGCACCAGGAATCAAAGTACTAGGAGAATAAAATAGCATAGTTAACAAACTACCCATAATTGCATGAGCTCCCATGAAATTTAAATAAGTCACAGAGCCATGTGGACACATAATTTTATCATAAATAACAAACCAAGTAGCTCCTAAAATGGCCCCATAAATAGTTGGAACACGTGCTCGACGCCACATACGTCTATTATATTCAACAAATATACTTCATTGAGGAAGTTTTCTTTTCTCTTTGCATATAAACATCTTTCAAACCTGCTCTAAGCACATTTTCATATGTTACTGATAATATTAATCCTATTGCAGCTCCTTTAAAAGTTTTTCTTATAAGTTTCCTTAGTTAAAACTCTTCATCATAGAGAATGGACTATATAGTTTAAGATGCATCTAAATTCCTCCCTTGATGATAGTGTTATTTTTTAAAAGTCGAGTCATAAGCAGCAATAATAGCAGGAGCAGGAGCTTCATCAAATGATGTTGGAGTTTTGATCATCAATATGAATCAAAAATTCTAAATAAAAAAATATTATCATTCAAGAACCATAATTACCTCATCAAGTCTTACTGCTGAAGTATATCCTATAAACATGTAACGATCATTAGTATCTACACTTTTTGACTATTATTTTTTATATATCTCAATGAAAGATATGTTTTGGATTACTATTACCTTACTACTCATTGTAATTAGACCTTTGGATAATGGATTAGGGCTTACCCCTCAAATGGGATGGAATAGTTGGAATCATTTTGGGTGTCATATCAATGAGCAACTTATTAGAAATACAGCAGATTTATTAGTTAGCACTGGGTTAGCATCTAAAGGCTACTAATATGTAAATCTTGATGATTGCTGGCAGGTATGATAATTCTACATACTTAGATAGATAGAAATTCAACTAATAAGCAAATTATTGAGGATAAATCACAGTTTCCCAGTGGAATGGCAAATTTATCTGCTTATGTTCATTCTAAGGGATTAAAAATGGGATTATATAGTGATGCAGGAACCAAAACATGTGCTGGTAGGCCAGGAAGCTACCAATATGAATAAATTGATGCAAAAACTTATGCAAAATGGGAGTACTTGAATAATGAATTCATAGGGTTGATTATCTAAAATATGATAATTGCAATAATTTAGGTATTAGCTCTAAAGTAAGATACTACACCATGAAAAAAGCCTTAAATGAAAGTGGGAGGCATATATTTTATTCCATGTGTAATTGGGGACAAGAAAGCTCACCAACTTGGGCCATGTAATATGCAAATTCCTGGAGAACCACAGGTGACATATCAGATAATTGGAACTCATTTGTATCAATTCTAGATAAGCAAGTTGGGCTTGAAAAATATTCTGGAAAAGGTGGATGGAATGATCCTGATATGTTAGAAGTTGGAAATGGTAGGATGACTTTTGATGAATATTATGCACATTTTGCTTTATGGTGTGCACTTAAGGCTCCATTATTAATTGGTTGCTCATTAACCAATATTTCTAATGAAACCTTAGAAATTTTAGGAAATTAAGAATTAATTGCAATTAATCAAGACTCATTAGGAGTACAGGCTAGTCGAAAAAAACATTCAGTCTTTACTGAGGGAATTCGGGAAGTTTGGGGAGGACCACTTGAAAATAATAGATATGTGATTATATTCTTCAATAGAGCTGATCAAGTTAACTCAATTGATGTCTCTTTGAAGGAAGATTTAGGTTTAAATTTTACCAGTTACACAATCAGGGATGTCATAAACCATGAAGATTTAGGAAGCTCAAACAAGGATGTGATTACAGTTTAGAAGGTTGGTAAGCACTCAGTAGTTGCATATGTTATAAAAGGATTTAACCTTGACATAAAAGAAGACTGAGATGATATGCATATTTATTAAAAAATTATCATTATTGGGAGTAGAGTTCAGTTTTCCTCCGAACTGATGGAAAGTATTTCTGAGCTTTCCTTGCTTTTTAACTGTTTTTTCTTCATATGTTTAACTTTTTAACTAATCTAATGTTTTCTGGTTTCTTTGACCATTTCTGAATACTGGCCGAGTAATATTCGGAATTTTTGTTTTAAATCATTATATTCATTACTTTTCTTTTTTTTCTCTATTTCAATATCATTGTGTGCCTTCCTTTTAAGGCAATTTATCTCTAAATTTAGCCTATATATTTCCTTATTGGCCTCAAAAAGACGTTGATTAAGTTCATGCTACCGATCCTCTAATTCTTTCTTGATTCCATCTTCACCTTATGCTAGTTGTGACTTGTGACTGGATTTTCCATCCTTTGGGTTCTTTATATTCAACTATATAAATTTACTACCTTTTAATTTATTCACTGGATTTGTTTTGATTACTTATTAGTTTTCTTCCGTAGTAGCAGACGTTTCTGACCACTTAATTCTGAGCTATCTTTAAGAGTGTTTTATATGCATTAATAGTTTCTACTTTTCTTGTTGTAGTTCCTTGTTTAATCTAAGTAGAATCTAATTGTGGCTTCTTAAAGAAGACAACTAACTATTTAATAAATTGATTTGCTATTTTTGCTTTCTTGTCACTTATTTGTACTCTAGCCTTTTATCGTCCTTAACTAAGGGGCTAAATTTATTTCTTCTATCAGATTTTGGCGGTTCTTTCACTCTTTAATTTTTTATTGGACTTCTATGAAGACTTTCAGTACTTTTGCACCACTACCCAAAAATGGGAAATCTATTGAAAACTTTCTTGACACTTGATTTATTATTGGGAATGTTTTTCACGTAAAAACTTGAAATGGATGAATCTGATTTATTAGGTGAATTATAAAAGTGATGATTTTTAGAAGCCGATCTTATCTTATTTGGGAGTGAATCTCGACCTTTATAACTTTCAATTATGTTTTATTCCTAATTCATCATAATTTTTATAAGATTATACCATAATATCATCAAAATCAACATTATCTCAAAGAAAAATCATTTTTTCTTGGCTCTCAGCTACTTTTTTTTTCTGTTTTTGACCTTGTTATTTGACAATAAAGTCAGTAGCTTTTTTTCTTAATTAATCAGCAGTTAATATTTTATCATATTCTTCATTATCCTCAAAATCCTCAAAAGTTAAAATAGCTGGTTGTGTTGCAGAGGGTTTGGTTGGATTAGACAGCAAATGAGAGTTTGATAGTTGTTTAAAAGTAGAGACAATTTGAATTGCCTTGTGCTCAATGACTGCCAAAAAAACTAAAAGATTTGTTTCAGTGACAGTTTTACTCCCTCCTACTTCCTTTGCCAGTTCTCTATCACACTCTATACTCTCAAATAATCTCTAGATCAGACTAACAAGAGATTTAGCCTATTTTTGGGTATTTTTATAATTTTATTCAGCCTCTGATAAATTTCCTCTCGTGATTTTTAGTTTTTTCTCAAGATCTCCAAGCAATTTATCTTTTCCTTAACTGATATGACTGGGTTCTTGAGTTTCTAATTCATCTTTCAGTCCAGCAACTTCACTTTCTAGTTATTCAATTTCATTGCTTTGTAAATTTACGAATTTAAACATTTGAAAGTTCTATGAGTAACAATAAATTTACTTTTTCTTAGTTCTCACTAAATATCCTTAATAACTCATCAAAATTTTAGATTTCAGTAGCTGCTTCTATTTTAGCAAAATCTTCCCTAAATTTTTGTACCTTTTCCATTTGTTCTGTGCTTTTTTTGGTTTGTCTAGATAAATTAGAATATACTTTGTATTTTTAGTTTCAATTAAAGGTTAGGTATCATAAATATTAGTGATTGGTTCCTGATTCTTACCTACTTTCTTAACAAATGATGATAATTTTATTTTTTCCATAAGATGACTCATTTCTTTGATTCCCTTTCAAACTAACTAGCTTCTTTCCTAGCTTGTTGCTTGAGAGTTTGTACTTGATTATTAGCTTTATCTCTTTCTTCATAGGCATTATTGGCTCTTTCAATGATATCAGCCATTTTTTTCCTCTTTTCATGAAGTTCTTTTTCTAATTTTTCATATAGATTATCAAAGATAATTCTTTCTCTTCTAAGGCTATCAATGACATTCTTAGATCTTTATTAATTGCAATTGTTTCATTATATTTTTGGTTAGCTTTATCAAGTCTATTCTAAAGAATTTTAATTTGTTTCTGTAGAGCATTTTAATTTTCAGCTCCTGAGTTGATTCCTAGACAGTTCTTTTTCTTCTCAATGATTTTTTTTTGGAAATTGCTGATATGCATATCTATATCTGCTTGAGATTCCTTTTAGGTTTGGATAGCCATGGTGATTTAATTGAGCATATCTTTTATGTGCTCAAGTGAGACTCCATTGGCATTTTATTGATTTCTTTCATTGTTGACTTTTGCCTAAATATGATTGATGTATTACTATTAATTATTTTAATGCTTCATTTTCTTTTTTGAGTTTTTCTGTAGTCATTTTTGTTTTTTGATGATGTTAATGGTCTCATCTGCTAGATACTTCTTATCTGCCTCTATATTCTTGAACTTCTTTTGTTGTTAGAAAAGTTTGTCCTGTTTTTTCTTCATTTATTCTGCCTCTAATAGTTAGTCACCAAGCATTTCGATTTCTTTGAAACTTAAACTATAAAAATTTATATAAAACAATCACTATATCACTAAAACTAATGATTGCTTTCAATAATTCTTAAGTAATTACAAATGAATCATATTATTTAAGTTAATCCAACACTTGCACCCTTGATTTCAGTTTCAGAGGCAATTTTAATCCATTTTTTGTTGAATCTAGTCTAAGTTACCTAGAAACTCATATGATATGGGCTTTAATTCTTCATCAAAACGAAATACTACTGGAATAGCATTGGGAAAGTTAAAGGTCTTAAGAAATTCATTACTTTTATTAAACCAAATTCTCATTAAAGCTCTCATTACACTTCCATGAGTTACTATTAACATTTTTTTATTTTGGACCAATTTTTATTTAAGCTATTCTTCCCAAAGAGGTTAAACTCGTTTAATTACATCATAAAGACATTCAGATGAAGGAATACAATTACTATCTAAATCTTAATAACGCTTATCATAAACTGGATGTCTTGGATCCTTTATAGATAGGGGTGGAGGTGGTGTTTTGAGACCTCTTCTCCATTAATTAACTATTGTAGTTCCATGTTGTTAGACAATTTTCTTTTTAACTGCTCCTTATAAATTCCCAACATGTTTTTCATTTAATCTCCAAGATTTTGTCACTGGTATGTAGTGACAATCCAGTTCATCACAAATTAAATTAAATGTTTGTATACTTCTGGTTAAAACAGAAGTATAAGCCTCATCAAACGTAAAATCTATAGGTTTTAATAATTTAGCAGATTCTTTGACCTCTTCAATTCCTTTGTTTGATAAACGCACATCTGCCCATCCTGACCAAGTTGATGTTTGATTGGAAGTACTTTATCCATGCCTAGTAATTACAATATGCTTAGAATCATAAATTTTTCCTCTTGATAACTGATAGATGAATCTTAGAGGTTGTATTTTCATTAATTGGTTCTTGTAAAGTTTATTATTTAAGGCTTTATGATTTATTATAAAGTCTAATTTCAAAAAAAGGTCAAAAATTTAAAGAGGGAACTTGATAACGTTTTTTTGATAAATTAATGAAAATAGTTGGTGTACAATATTAGAAATCCGCATTAGTCTATATGGTTAGGATACCAGGTTTTCACCCTGGCGGGCCGGGTTCGATCCCCGGATGCGGAATTTTTTATTCATTAAATTATATAAATTGTACAAAATCAGAACTCACAAAACTATAGTTAAGAACATTAAATCTTCTAATCTTTTTATTAAAACTGTATTACCAAGTAATAAATTTCCTAAAAAATAAGCCTAAATATGAATTAAGAGAGGTTAAATATTGACAGTCTTTACAATTGAATGCTTGATAAAGGGTTTTATGGGTATAATAATAAACATATGTCATTAAAGTAATTTCAAGTTCTTAAGAAACTTGGAGAAGGAGTTTATTCATCTGTGTATAAGGTATTAAGATTACAAGATCAACAACATTACGCCCTCAAGAAAGTCAAGTTACCTACACTATCTTCGAAATCATTATAAAATGCACTTAATGAAGTAAGGATATTAGCATCCATTCATCATCCCAATGTAATAGAATATAAACAAGCTTTTATCGATGAGACAACCAAATCTTTATGGTATCATATCATTCATATCACAGTATTGTTATGGAATATGCTGAAAGAGGTGATTTAGAAAAGAAAATTGAAGAACTTAAAACTAGAAAATAACATCTTGAAGAAAAGGAAATTTGGCACATATTTGAACAAATAGTCAAAGGATTACAAAATCTACATGAAATGGCAATCTGTCATAGAGACATTAAGGTAAAACATTAATTTTCTATAATAGGCGGCTAATATTTTTTTACAGGGAACCAAAACAGCAAAGTTAGGAGATCTCAATGTAAGTAAAATTACCCAAAATAGTCTCTGTATGACCCAAACAGGAACTCCTTACTATGCATCACCTGAAGTTTGGAAGGATCAACCATATGATTATAAATCTGACATATGGTCAGTTGGTTGTGTTCTCTATGAAATGGTTACTCTTAAAATGCCATTCTAATCTGAGGATATGGAAGGATTATATAAAAAAGTAGTAAGAGGTATTTATCCTAAAATTCCCAAAATTTACAGTTCACAAATGGGTGATATGATCAGATTTTTACTCCAAGTAAACCCTAATAACCGTCCTACTTGCTGTAATATATTTTATAAATGTAGAGAAAATCCTTAAAAGACTAAGAATACAAAAAAATGATGGTATTTAATCAATAGTGGTGAAGTTTCAATTGAATTAACTGAAGAAATGGATTATTAAAGACTATTCGTAGTGGAGACATTAATTAAATAAATAATCAGCTTCCGAAACCAAATTATAGCAATTCAATGAATGGCAAAAGATTAAATCGAATGAGTAAAAAGAATATGGTATCAGCATTTGGACTAAAGAGTATCGTGTAGGCAAGTTCACCTTAATGCAAGAACTATCACTACAATGGCTATGAAAATTATCCTAATAATGAAGGAGACAATGTTGAATCCTTACCTCTCATTGAGAAATAATATAAAATTAAACCACTAGAGAACTAGGAAAAAATTAATATTATGAGTTATAAAAAAGGGTCTAGGAACATCGAGAGTTCCTTAGCAGAAAAAAAAAGATCTCAAACATAATGCTAAAAATAGTTAGAAATGAGTAATGCATTAAAACAACAACAAATTTAGATGAATTTACTCAACTGTAATCTGGACTCTGGAACTAACCAATATCACTACCCTAATAAAAAAAAGATCAAATTACCTGAAGTACATACTTTAAATCGATATCAAAGGAGTAAGTAGCATAAAAGACAGAAAATAAAAGCAAAAAAGGGAGAAAGGAAGTAAAGAAAAAAGTCTTAAAGTACATAGAATCTATGGAAGCTGAGTTAATTTCTAAATCTTTGATTTTTAATCAAATATTAAGATTGTATAGAAATAAAATGTTCCTAATTAATTAAATATTATCAAAATTTAGCGCTATGAAGGGGTTGGGGTTGGGGTTGGGGTTGGGGTTGGGGTTGGGGTTGGGGTTGGGGTTGGGGTTGGGGTTGGGGTTGGGGTTGGGG
>CASCJZ010000090.1:0-24276 GCA_949152475.1 Terebella lapidaria
TAATTGATGGGGTCTTTCCAACATCAACAACTACATCCATCAACATTCCTGTCTTATAAAAAATATTCTCTATTTCCACTGCATACTTTAATAGGGTGCTTATGGTGACTACTACATCTGCTTCAAGCACTATTTACAATGGCCAAGCAACTTGTGGGGTCACTGTAGATAGTACTTATTCATCCAATGGCTTTGATCCAACATTAAAGGATATGGTTGTGTTTGTAGTGATAGAGGATAATTCAGCTGTGAATTATGTTGCTGTTGCATCAGCTTGCACTCATGTTAGATGGCCAACTTACGGGTTTGTCAGGTTCAATGCCTATTATATTGATACTGATCTGACAAAAACTGGTGATTTCCATAATAATGTTTATACAACTGTATTTTTAATAATTATTTTAGATGCATGAAATTACTCACATTTTAGGAGTGAATAGCCAGTTCTTTGGAAGAATGTATGGGTCCTATACAGCAACTAGCTTCTTAAATGAAACTGAGTACAAAGCAGCCCCTTCCAATAATTCAAGTAGAACCATGATTATCACTCCTAATCTTCAATCATATGTTTCTTCATACTTTAACTGCACCTCTGGAGTCATTGGAGCACTAATTTAAGAAGAAGGTTCTACTGGTTCTGCTGGAAGTCATTGGGAGAGAAAAGTTTATTTTGATGAAATGATGACTGCTTCTGTTTGGACTTCTGGATTAAAAATTACACCTTTAACTTTAAACTTTTTTAAGGATACCGGATTTTACTATTCCGTTGATTTAACCCAAGGTCAAGAACCATACTTTGGAAAAAATAAGGGATGTACTTTTGCTGAAGGAGGCAGTACAGCAGCACCAGAATACTGCGATATTGCAAACAGTTCAGTTATCTGTGGCTTTGATAATACTTATGGTGGTCTTTGTAGTGATAGTGGTAATTTTGATAGTGGTACCCCTTTCATTAGACCTTATTCTAATATGATTTGTACCTTTCCAGAAAATGTCAGGGAGACAGGTTCCCTCAGTGGATTTAACTATGATGCATTATCTCGCTGCCTGATGCTGAATGATTATCCAACTTGTCAGCTTGCTTCATGTCAAGGAGGAAATATTATTTCATTTTAAATTAATAATGTAACTTATAATTGCACACCTGGTGCAACTGTTTCAACAAGTCGAGGACCAATTGTTTGCCCAAGTAATTATGATGCTTTCTGTGCACGAACTAACTGCTAGAATTGGTGTTATACTCAGGGATTTTGTATGAATGGTCAATGTACTTTGCTTCCATCTTGTTCTGCTGCTATTTTAGACTGTTCAACTTGTGTTTCCTCCCAAGGATTCTTTAGATGTACTTATTTCCCAACAAGGATAGGACATTTTGTCAAAGTTGTTAAAATGCAATAACTAATTGCACAAGCTGTACTATGGGAAATGGATTCACTAATTGCTTATCATGTGACTCAACACTTTATCCAAGCTCAGACAAAAAAAATTGCAATGATTGTTCTACTGTTATACCATAGTGTTTAAGCTGTTCTGTTGTTAATGGATCAACTACCTGTAGTAGCTGTAATAGTAGTTTTGCTCCTAGTATTGATGGGACTGTTTGTGTTTCAACCAGCTGTACTATCCTCAATTGTACCAGCTGTGTCTCCCAAAATAATATCACTATCTGTCTTTCATGTGAAAGTACTTTATTCCCCACTGTTGATGGACTAGCTTGTGATACTTGTGGAAACATCCTAAGTGATTGTAGCAACTGTACTGTTAGTGGTGGAACAACATAGTGTGCTTCTTGTTCCAATAATAAATTTGTAGTGAATGGAACTTGTTCTCATTGTGATATTGCTATAGCAAATTGTCTTACTTGTAATAGCAATAGTTCATATGCTTTATGTATTGATTGTTCTTCTTTATTCCCTAGTATAGACTATACCTCATGTGTTGATTGTCAAACCAGGATTGGTAACTGTTCTAGTTGTTCTAATAGCATGGGTTAGGTCACTTGTACCACTTGCTCAACTGACTTTGTTCGTTTTTCTAATAATACTTTATGTGTAACATGTGATACTGCTATTAATAATTGTTCTGTCTGCAGTGAAAATGGTTCTACAATTTTATGTTCTTTATGTACTGGGGGATTGTTTAGTAATCAAACTAGCTGTACTACCTGTGAGAATGTCATTAATAATTGTACAAGTTGCCAAAGTAACAATAATGCAACGTAATGTATTTCATGTTCTAATAACTTGATTCCAGCATCTAATAAACTTTCTTGTGTTGTTTGCTCCAGTGTAATCACTGACTGTATTAATTGCACAATGAACAATGGATCTGCAACTTGCACTGCATGTGGTACTAACCTTTTTGTGAGTGCTAATGGCTCTAGTTGTATTGGATGTAATTCCATTATTACTGATTGTAATAATTGTTCATTGGCTAATGGAACAACTATCTGTATGTCATGTGGTAACAATTTCTACCCAACAGTTAACCAGCAATAATGTCAAGCTTGTGATGTAATTATAAGTAATTGTCAAACTTGTCGGGTAGGTAATACTGGGGTAACTTTATGCACTCAGTGTGGAAATGGACTATTTTTATCTGCAGATAATACAACCTGTAATGCTTGTGATGTAGTTATAAGCTCTTGTCTCACCTGCAATGATACTAGTGGGACAGTAAAATGCTAGTAATGTAGCACTCCTCAAGTTCCTGATGTTAATGGTACAAGTTGTATTGACTGTAATGTTAAAATATCTTCATGCCTAAATTGTAGTCATACCAATAATTTGACCATTTGTCATTCTTGTGATAATAATACTTTTGTTTCTGCAAATAATCTTTCCTGTGCTAGTTGTCAGAATATCATTTCTGGGTGTTAGACCTGTACAAACAATGGAGGAGTGACTGAATGCTCTACTTGTACTACCGGTCTCCTGATTAGTACTGATAAATTAACCTGTCAAGCATGCAATATCGCCAACTGTAGCACCTGTAACGTTGACAATAGTCAATTTATATGCATTGAGTGTCTTAATGGTCTATTTCCCAACAGTACTGGTGAATCTTGTCAGCCGTGCTCCAATCTTATAGCCAATTGTGGTAATTGTTCTGTTCAAAACAATAACACACAATGTGATTTCTGCTCTAATAATACTTTATTGTCTACTTCAAAAATGGTGTGTTAAGCTTGTACAACTATATCATCTTGCCTCAGTTGTCATAGTTCTAGATGTACTTCTTGCAGTAATAATAAACTTCCCAGTTCGGATGGCCAAAGTTGCTAGGCTTGTGATATTGCTATTAATTCTTGTCTTTCTTGTCAACTCAGCAATGCTGGGCTCACATAATGTACTAATTGTAGTGGTTCCTTATTAATATCAACTAATCGTTTGAATTGTGTTGCCTGCTCAGCAGCCATTCCTGATTGCACCAACTGTACTCAATTAGCAAATTTATCTATTTTATGTAATGATTGCTCTAATAATCTATTTATCAGTGGTGATCAAACTGGTTGTGTTAATTGTTCCACTCGTATTTCTAACTGTAGAACCTGTGTTATGAATGGATCTGCTGTATTGTGTAATGCTTGTATTCAAAATATGTTTCCAGCCAATGATAGTCTAAGTTGTTTAGGTTGTGGATAAACTATTCCCAATTGTGACATTTGTGGCACTTCCAATGGAACTACTATTTGTACTGCTTGTAACTCAACAATACTATTTCCAAATTCCCAACAAAATGGATGTGATATTTGTTCCAAACTTATTTCCAACTGCTAAAGTTGTTCTAATAGTAATGGTTTAACCTCTTGTTCTCTTTGTAATTATGGATTCTTTGTCAATGTTTCAGCTTGCTCTCCATGTAATTCTAATTGTACTGCCTGTAATGGAAGTGCTAATCAGTGTATTGATTGTTTGGATGGATTCTATGTTGATTCAAATAATGTTTGCCAAGAAATTAAGCAATAAATTACTTCATATGGGGGAATCTGTGATATTAATGCTACACATAGAATAGCTTGTATGAGAGGATGCTTAATCTGCCAATGCAATAATACTAATGTAACTCAATGTAATTCAGCTCTTGAAGGCTTTGCTATTTTAGGCTCAGGCGTGGTTAAATGTGGAAATGGGTGTGCTTAGTGTGATCCTAATAATCCTAATAGCTGTACATCGTGCTCTGAAAAATATTCTCTTTTAAGCAATAATACTTGCTCCACTTGCCATCAATCTTGTGATACTTGTGATACAACTGATCCAAATATTTGCTTAACATGCCCTTAAGAAACCTTTTTAGATGCTAATTCAACATGCTTAAGATGCTCCATTCAACATTGTAAGTAATGTACTTCAACTGGTCAATGCTTTTAATGCCGATAAGGATATTCAGTAATTGAAGGGGTATGTTAATAATGTATGAGTACCTGCTCAATTTGTTCTCAGACTAATATTACAGCTTGTTTAGGCTGTGATATAACTCAATACCTTAGTAACAATATGTGTCTCGATTGCCCAGAAGGTTGTCTTGAATGTACCTCACAGTCAATGTGTCTTTCTTGCATTGATGAATATAAACGTTCTTCAGTAGATAATTTATGTCATCCAGATTGTTAATTCCCCTGTCTGACTTGTAGCAATGCTAATGCAACAGAATGTTTAAGCTGCCTAAGTGGTTATAATTTCAATAATTCAACCAAAAGTTGTGAAGAAATCACCCAATGTAATTCAGGATCATGTAGTTTTTGTCCCCTTGGCAAAATAATTAATGGTTCCCAATGTTCTCTCTGTGGTGTTCAAAATTGTTCTGAATGCTTCAATGATATCAATACTTGTTAGTCTTGCTTAAAAGGCTTTTATTTAAGCAATAGTTCCTCATGTCAATCTTGTCCTTCTAATTGTACAAGCTGTATTGATTCTAATCGTTGTATTAAATGTGCTTCAGGGTATACAAAACTTAGAAGTAAGTTTAATCGAAGAAATAAAATTACAAGTGGTTTATGTTTTGCTTGCTAGAATCCTTGTCAAAGATGTGCTAAAAAACCAACTAGATGTCGTTCTTGCATAAGTGGTTATAAAAAGAAGGGTTGGAAATGTGTATTAGAAAAGAATGTCCAATTGAATATTACTCTAAATATTACCTTTTCTGACTTTATCAACCAAGCCCAATTTCGACGATTTCGTTCTTTTATTCTTGAAATTTTAGGTTCCCTCTTCAATGATTCCAGTTTATTTACATTGACTTCATTATCAGCAGGATCAACTAAGATAGAAGGAGAAGTAGGAAACCCTCCCTCTACTAATGTTGAATTATGTTCTCAGAGCTAAAGTATGCAGTCAGCATTAGGTACTGGTCAGCAAGTGAATGGTGCTACAATTACATAATCTAATATTGCATCTTCATCTGGATAGAATAATTGTTCAGTCAACTAGGCTTCTGGTAGTAATTTTGGCTTAATTATTGGTCTTGCTGTGGGGATTCCAGTAGGCATCATTCGTAATTTATTCAATTTATTTAGTTATTATTGGTGCTGCCATTATTATTGATAAATGTATCTCCAAAGAGAACAAAAGTATCCGAAATAATTCTAATGATGTTCGTAATTAATGCACCGAATAGGCATTGTAAATACAATGATCCATTGATTTATCATTTAATTCAAGATTATTTAAAATTGCTTTTCAAATTATTCACATCTTCTCAATGTAAAGAATTGGATCATGTCAATGAATTAACTATCAAATGAAGATTTTTAATCCTAGTGAAAAAAATTTGTCCATAAATTTATTGTATTTTTTCAGTAATATTCATCTTTATTATTTATCTTATCACTGAATACCAAACAACAATGATTGACACATCCAAGAATATTTTTAAAAAAGGAAATAAAGTACTTCCTAGATTGACCTAACCTTAAACTAGCCAATTTAAAACTGTTGATCTTTCCTTGGAAGGAGAATGTAAAATAGTTGCCTGTAAACCTGTAAAGTTTTCAATTTCTAAATTCTTATTCCTTATTTTACCTGTATGTGTGAGCATTATTGGGCTATTTTTACTCAAATACTATAAGTGGTTAAGAATTATGCTCTTTTATAATGATGTTGACCTTTCTGATGCTACTTATATTTATGTGGAAGGATCATAGAGTATTGAATCCATTTAAAAAGTTCTCTAGAGGGATAGATAAACACATTAGGTGATATTTTTTTTCCAAAAATTGAAGTATGTCTTTCGAGAGAATCGACCTTATCCTATCAGCTTTGATTACCAATATTTTTTGAAGCAACATCCAATGAGAACATATAGCTTAATGGACTCAGCAGTTTATAGGTTGAAGAAAAGTATGAAGATTTTGGTAAAAATGAGCATTTAGTGGATATTCCTTCTTACTTTGAGTATATGTTTACTACCATGACTAAGCCATTCTTTTTCATGCAGTATATTGTTTGTGTATTTTTGATATTGCAGCAACTTCTGGCTTTTTCATTAGTACTGTTTTGTTCTTCCTTCTTGTCAACCTCTTTCAACTACTATCTATTGTACCTCAATTCTAAGAAAATCAAGTCTATGGCTGAAAATACAGATAATATCACTGTAATAAGAGATGGAAAAGCTAGTATTATTAATTCTAGTTAATTAGTACCTGGTGATATTTTCCAACTCAATAATGAAGAATTATTCTGTGATGCTATTCTAGTTAAAGGATAAATCTTTGTTAATTAATCTAATTTAACTGGTGAGAGTCTTCCTATCGGAAAATTTTACTATGATCCTGTTTTAGGAGCAAATTTTAATTCTTGTTGGCTTTATTAAGGATCTAAAATTCTAGAAAAAAGGTAAAATTCCCTTGCAATTGCTATTCATACTGGTTTTATGACTAAAAGAGGAAGAATTATTAGGAAAATTCTCAACAAAAATCCATAGATGCCATTCTATTATAAGACAGTTATATATTTCCTCATCTAAACCTTTACTATATCAATGATTTCCTACTTAGCAACACTACCATTATTGCTCAAAACTGATATGCCAGATGCTTATATTGGATATCGGGCGATACAGTTTGCAGATTGGAGTATTCCTGCTCCTTTACCTATATTTCTCAACCTTGCTTATTCTTTATCATTAGCAAGACTTTGATGGAATAATATTTATGGAACAGAACCATAGAAAACTGTAGAAAGTGCTAAATTAGCAGTTATGTGCTTTGATAAGACTGGAACTCTTACTGAACACACTGTTAAAGTTCATCAAGTATTGAAATTTGACTCTTAAGGTCAAGTTAAAGATGTGACTAAAAATAAAATTGTCTAATAAAGTCAATTAATTTGGAAGTTATTTGCAAGCTGTCATGCAGTTAGGTACATTGATAATTAACTGTTGGGAGATTAAATAGATAAGACTTTGCTATAATTTTCTGACTATCAGCTAAATTCAATGATTCATAGTGATGACTTAGGAGTTATCTTCAATGTAACAGATGAAGTAGGACATAAAATATAAATATTAAGAATCAATCAATTCGAATCCCAATACCAGTCAATGTCAGTTCTTGTCAAAGATGAAACTAATCAATTTTATGTTTTTGTTAAAGGATCACCTGAAAAACTCCAGCAAGAGGCTAAAAATGAGGCAGGTTCGGTTGATGAGTTGATTAGAAACTTTTCTTTGAGTGGATACAGATCTATAGCATTTTCCTATAAAATGATTAATGAAGAATAATTAAATAAATACCTTACTTGTAATAGAGCAATTTTTTTAGAAGATACTTCATTACTGGGAATTGTTGCTTTTGAAAATAAATTGAAACCTAATACTCAATAAGCCGTTCATACCTTAAATGAAGCTGGTATAGAGTCAAAAATTATCACTGGGGACAACATTTATATTGGAGTGGAGACTGCTATCAGAGCTGAAATCATTAAAGCTGACTAACCAATCATTCTTCTTGAAGGAAGAAAGCAATAACTTTAATAGATATTAATCACAGAAGGATAAAGAGTATTCAAGGGTACTCTGTTGGAAAGATAGGCTGGGAAGGTAAAGTTAAAGTCAATAACTCTTCATGAAAATCATTAATATCCAAAATGTAAGTATACCATTGCAATTGATAATGATTTCCTTCATTTGAATCCAATACCCAAAATCATTCCCCAAATCAAACTTTTTACCCGTATTTCACCAGAAAATAAGGCCAAGATAGTAGTTGAATTTAAATAGTTCTTTACTAAAAAATGGAACGACAAGACTCAATGTTAAAGGATACTTAGTAATGGGAGATATCGTGTTGGAATGGTTGGTGATGGTGCTAATGATCTCTTAGCAATCAGATAGGCTGATGTTGGAATAGGTATCAGTGCCAGTGATGCTAGTTATGCAGCTAATTTCAGTATTGGAGATCTTTAAAAAATAGACTATGTGTTAAGGTAGAGTAAAAATACTGAAACAAATATTATTTAAATTATCAGGCAATACCTTCTAACAACTATTCTCAGAATTCCTATTTCCTTACTGCTTATAACTGATACAACCTATTTTTCTTCAGTTCAATTGCTTTATTTTAATTTTACAGCTACTGTAGGAATTAGTATATGCTTTACTCTTACAAAACCCATTCAAAAACTGTCTAAATTTATTCCTCAATCTAATTTTCTTAGTCTCGAGAATCATTTGGTCTTTTGGGGGAATTGCTTAATATTGACTAGTAGTATAGTAGGAGCTTATTTCTATTATATCAATACTGATGATTTTATGCCCAATCATAACCCTAAAGTTACTGAAGCAGATGGATACCCATATGAAACTCATTCTTCAACTATTATGTGGCTTATAATGCAACTAATATTCTTCTATTGTTGTATCATAACATATATCGGTTCTCCATGGCAGTTACCATTCTATTGTAATTATCCTCTCCTTATCATATTTACTTTTAATGCACTGATAGATGTAGTGTTTTTCTTTACTACTGATTCATTAGGTACAGTTTTCAGTCTAGTATTTATTAATAGAAGGGAAGCAGCCATCCTGTTTGGTATTATAGCTGGTAGCTTAGTGGTAGCAAGTATCTATAATTATATTGTCTGGACTTTTCTAGTTAAAAAGGATTTAATTGAAATGTAGAAACTACTCCAAGAGAATACAACAACAGATAAATGAATATATTTATATGTTTTTATTTAAAACTTGTAATATTAAGTCAAATTCAAGAAAAGATGACAGAAAAGAGTTCAAAGTTCTGGGATGAAAATGATGTGAGAGAAATGTTTAATTCCTTAGGATATAATTCTTCCAATACCTATTTGGAGCCTAAGACAGTTGAAGTGTTCGTGGAATTAGGCAATCACTTCATTGAAGAAACTTTAGACCCTTTTAAGTACAAGCAAAAGGAAGTTAGGGTTGAAGACATTAAAAAAATAGCTGAGATGAAGTTCCCATAAATAAAAGACAATTAATTAACTTCATAGCAGCGTAAAATCCTTCAAAGTCGCTTTCAATAATTGGAAAGAATAGATGAAAAAAATACATAATGATTATGATTGTATGTTTGAAGATTAATTTCCTATATTTATCTTTAACTGAGGTAAATGATTGAAATCTAGTTAATATTCAAATTTAACACTTTCAGTTGAAATCAATGAGAAGAAGAAAGAATCAATTATCTTTAAGTTAAGCATTACCCCTATTTTTGTTGTATTCACATAAAAAAATAGTTATTTTATCTCTTTAAAATTTGCATGGGAAAGATTATTGAAAACTACTCCCTTCAAACAGAGTTAGGGTCTGGAACCTATTCCAAAGTATTTAAAGGAGTCAATTTGAAAACTAATGAACCAGTTGCAGTCAAAATGGTTAGAACAGATGTTATCAGATCAGTCCCCAAGTTAGAAGAAGGAATGTTCAATTAGATCAATACTTTGACCTCTATGCCACCCTCAGCACATATCATTAGATATTATGATATGCTCAAAACTACAAACAATTTCTATTTTGTTTATGAATTCTGTAATGGTGGTACTTTTGAGAACTTGTTGAGAAAGAGTGGACCATTACCAGAAAGACAAGTCCTTGTCTATCTCAAACAAATTCTTGAGGCTTTTAAAGTTTTGAATGACCATAATGTTATGCATCGGGATTTAAAACCTTAAAACATTTTTATTCACAATGGAATACTAAAATTAGGTGACTTTGGTTTTTGCAAACAGTTGCATACTTCAGAAGAAATGTCTTAAACAATGTTAGGCTCACCAATTTATATGGCTCCTGAGGTGTTAAAGGGATAGAAATACACTTCTAAAGCAGATATTTGGTCAGTTGGAGTTATTCTTTATCGAATGCTTTATGGCAAGTGTCCTTTTGAGGCATCTAATATAGGTCAACTTATAACTTTACATGAAGATCTTAATTTAAAATTCCCAACTGAACCTAAAATTGATTTTGAGTTAAGTCAGTTGTTAAGAGGAATGCTCACTAAACAGCCACAGGCTAGAATCTAATGGAAAGACATTTTAAAATTTTAAATAACAGAAATAGGAGAAATAATCAGAAAAAAGTCCTCAAATATTGAGCAAGAATCTGCATAATTAGAATTGAAAAAAGGTAATAATTCATCAGTATCAACTAATCCATACAGTAATTTGACCTCAAGCAATGGTACTACATATCGACTTAATTCATAGACCTCCTACCAAATCAAAAATCATTCAAAATCACCACCTATTCGTCTAAACAATCAGAAATTCTAACAGCACCTGAAGAATCACCGAAAAATAATTGAAATGAACAAAATGGCACTTCAATTAGCCAATTATGGTAGTTTTGAAGCATTAATTATTTGCTATATCATTTCAAAGGAAGTTGAAAAAAACTTTATGCTGTTGCATAAATACTTAGTGAAAGATATTCGATCTGGCAATGAAGATAAAGAATCTGCCTCAGAAACTTTCAAGAATTCAATTGAAGAATAGATCAAATGGCTTAAAATATGTTTGGAATCTTTAAGGGAGGAACTTGAAAGTTTTTAATTTGGTATTCCTTTAGGAAACCTTTAAAGCAATAGTGAGATTTATTTGAAAAAATTGGTAGAATCTTTAGCTTTAGAAAGTGTTGAGGAGTTAATTATGATATCACAATTGGGAGATTACATTGAGGATAATGTTTTAATTAATAGGGCCACCTATGAGAAGATGAGTAAGGAACAACTGCTAAGACAGATTCGAAGCAAGTATGGTTTATGATTTGATGCTGATGGAAATTTTATTTTTAGAATAAAACTACAACGGTATAATTACTGAACTTTAACCAATTACTAATTAATAATTATATGTCGGAAAGGAACCCTGAAAATCTACCTAAAAGAAAAAAAATTGATCAATATTCTTTTAACCTAGGAAGTATCATAGGCAAGGGTTACTCCAGTCAAGTTTATCAGGGTAGAAATGATAAAATAAGTAATGCAATATATTATCCTAGATTAACAAGTAGCTATTAAAGTCATCAACATCAAAAAAGTTAAATCTTCAATAAGTAGGGAAATGCTAGCTGCTTAAATTGATATTCTTCAGCTATTGAAGGACTGTTAGCACATTCTTGATATTAAAGACATCTTAACCAGCTAACACAATACCTATATAGTCAGTGAATTGTGTTCAACTGACCTTTACCATCACTTGAAAAAACAATCAAAAGGTAAAATTGCTGAACCTTAAGCCATTAAAATTATTGAACAAATCATTAAGGGATATAAAAATATCCATAAATTCTAAATTCTCCATCGGGATTTAAAGCCTTCAAACATATTTATTGATTCTAACAATTTTATAAAAATTGGTGATTTTGGTTTTGCTACTGACCCTGAAAGATTAAAAAAATTCTCATAGTATAATGTGGGTTCTCCTTCCTATATGGCTCCTTAAGTCCTTAAATACAATCAATATTCTGCTAAAAGTGATATTTGGGCTATTGGAGTTACTTTTATGAACTCCTCACTGGAAAACTTCCATGGACATCTAAAACCTAGAAATAATTAATAGTTGAAATTGAAACTCAAAATATTCATCGAATTCTAGATGGAAAAAATTTATCACTAAGTTCTCAAACATTCTTAAAAAAGGCTCTTCATAAGAATCCAAAGTTTAGACTTACTCCTGAAGAAATGTTTACCTTAGTTTTTTCTGAAAAACCAAACTAATTCCGCACAATAAAATCTATAAAAAGCCATCAAAGATTAATTAGTAATAGAAATAGTCTTCAGAAAGGTTCTGTTAAAGGAGAAATAAGTCCATTGAATACCGTTAGAACATTCGCTAGAAAAGATTCTGGTAAGTTTACTTTATTACAAAATGAAGCTGAAAAATAAGTTTCTACTGATTTAGATACTTAAAATACCAATAAAAGATAGCCAAATCAAGAAAAAGAAAATGAAAAGAAGTAAATAAAACCATTATTTCCTATCAAAGCTAATAGTCAATTTCTAATTTCCAAAGCTATAATTTCTCAAATTCATCTCTGCAGATTTCTTAATAGACTCTTAGATCGAATCAGTTAATCCCAGAAAAGTGGTTTCCTAAATAATTATCAAGAAAATTGTGAGAAAATAGTATAATCCCTGGTTCCTTTGATCAAGAAAACCTTAAATTTAATTATTAACTTTCAGCACTAAAACTTCCTTGAAAAAGAAATAACACCAGAGGACTATAGTCAGTTTATAAAAGGTTTAAGATGCTAAAATTTTATTAAAATTGCTTGTGACTACATCTAAAAGTACTTTACAGTATACTCTCGATTGTGGTCTGAAAAGGAAGAATCTTTAGAACATGTTACTATTGAACAACAGAGGGCTCTAGTACTTCAACCTATTGCCTCAATCATTCATATCTAGTTATCTTATTTGAAAAAATTGACTAAAACTGAAATTAGTAATCTTCATATATTCAGCAATGATTTGATCATCCTAGATTATTCACTGACAATTGTACAACTAATTAACTTGATAACTACCACTAACTATGAAACCTTTATCAAGAAGTCTAAAATTTATGAGATAATTGAAGGAGCATCCACAGTTATCACTTATGAAGTCTACTCCAAAATTATCCATAAGGCCGAAAGGATACTTGATACCCTGGAAGGTTGTGGCAACAGTCATCCTTAAATATCTGATTTATGAATGTATATCTTAATTAAATAATTTGGTCATCTTTAGTGATTGTTTTGAGAAAAAATCTATAGAATCAAGAAGAAATGTTGTTGTCTTGAATGTTAATAATAATTTCATCTTCCACTTCCATATCATTAAAAATGCTATGAAACTGTTAGAAAGAATTTTTTTATTCTGCTTCTATTTTATTAGTTTCTGATAATTTATGATATTTCAGTTCTATTGTGCTTTTTACCTATTCATCATCCTACTACGGAGGATTAACCCATTCCTAAGTGTATACTTTTGGTTCCTCTTTTAATTTTGACTATAAAAACATCTCTAATTCTTTTTATTCCTTGCTTTATTGTAATGAATCTCGAATGTATTACTTGATTTATTTTTGGACTAGATGATCAAACTTTTACTTTTGTTGAGATAGTAATTCCTTTTGATCTCTATTGGATTTAATTTTTTCTTTGAGTGATAGTATTTGCATATCATAGTGGCAATTAGTCTATTTTAGTCGTTTATGAGTTGTGATCACATGCTGATTAACCTCATAAACACCTACAAGTTTCTCAAACACTTTTTCATAATATTGAATTTCAGAATAGGCATTCTCTAGTTTCTCAGCTATTTAGTTTATCTTATGAGGAATATTAACAGTAGATTTCTGCTTTTAATGATTGCTCTAACAATGATTAACTTTTTAAGGTAGTTATTGTGATGATTTGTTTTGAGCAGACTCAGGAATGGAAAATTCCTGATCTTCTTCAGTAATGACTGGATGATTTTGTGATCGTATGTTACGATTAGAAATAGGACTCATATTATTAACAGTATTCTATCTAGAGTAGTTTTGACTACGAGCATGCTTGCGTATTTTCTTTTATTTAAGGTCTAGTAGTATCTGTTTAGCAGTCTAAAATCCCTTAAAAAATGGTAGATCATATAAGGAGGGTTTCATGGGATTTGAGTTTTAACTATATAATCCAACATATTAAATAATTTAAAATTCCCTATTATAAACACTTAATCTTAATTTCATCGAAAAGAGAATCATTTTGATATTGAAAATTACATAGTTATTACAATTTAATATCACATTAAAAAAATCTCTTCTGATCAACATGTACCAAGGTAAAGCTGCCATGCTGGCTAAGAAAAAGGAACAAGATAAGAAAATTGAAAAAGCTAAAGATCAATTACAACAAAATGCAGAAAAGGTATAATATCTTTGGTAGAGTAGATTAAAGAAATTTATGCTAACTTTCAAAGTAATCTAAATGAGTTTGCTAAAAAACATAAGCATTAAATCAATTCAGACTCTAAATTCAGGGATAAATTTAGTGACATGTGTCAATAATTCGATGTTAATCCAATGCTTGGTAATTTCTACATAGATATTTAGCTGAAAAAAGTATATGGACTGAATTGGGATTCGGAGACTTCTACCACCACTTGGCGATGAAGATTCTTGATATTTGTGCTAAGCATAGGCATCAAAATGGTGGTATCATGAAAATATCAGATATTATAGCCTATTACAGGCGGAAGTAAAAGAATTAAATTAGCAAGTAAGTATATTTCAACAGTAGAAATGATGTGATAAGAGCAATGGCAAAAACCAATATTCTTGGGAATGCTTCTATTTTGGATCAACAATATGTCTGTACTGTTCCCCTTGAACTTAATACCAATCTCACAGAATTACTCATTATTGCTGAAAAATATGGTTTTATCTCAGCTACCTTGATGAAAGGAGAAAAAGGATGGTCAACAGCAGATTTCTAAATCAAAATCAAGGATTTAAGAAGGAAAGGAGTTATTTGGGTAGATAAAAAAGTCAATGCATCAAACCCCCATTATTATTTTTTAAGTCATCTAGGGACTGATTTCAAGCAGTTTGTTGAATTCATGAGGAAATATTGAAGAATCACTTGATATTTTCTGGTTATAAATCAACTTGGTGGTTGTTCCTAATTATATCTTGAATTGAGTTTGGAGTCCTAGAGAAAAGGTATTTTCGAATTTTTTAACGAGTTAACATTGATATAATTCCACCAGTATTTAGAAAGTTTACTGGTCAAAATCTTAGAATTTATATTTTACCTATTATAGAATATAATTTTATGGAATAATAGCGCAGACCTTCGGCAGCTATTTCTAATGGAGAAAATTAGGTATCTCTTGTTTTTAGGTTAGAAAAATGAACTTACATCTATTTTCTTCGATGAGTCTCAAAGTCCAAACTAGAACCCATAGAAATTGTCAATAAATTTGATGTTCTAAACAAAATCATTCAAAGGTACTCTTTAAAATTATCATAGTATTCCCTATCAAATAATAATGGTCATACTTACCTTGATTGTTCTATTTGGAGATGATATCAGGGTCATTGCCTTTGAACAAAGTGCAGATTTAGGATTCGATATTCTAAATATTATCCTTATAGTGATATTCACTATTGAAATAATCCTTAGTTGGTTAGCACTTGAAGACTATCCCTTTTCTTTTTTCTTTTTCCTTGATCTTCTTTCCATCATCAGTATTTTTTTAGATATTGGACTTATTAAAGACACCTTTTATAGTTCTACTAGTGACTATTCTACTTTTAATACAGTTGCAGCTCAGAGTAAAGCATCCAGAGTTGCTGCCAGAGTGGTTAGAATAGTTAAGGTTCTAAAAATCATTCGAATTGTCAAACTATATAAATCAGCCCTTAAAGCAGCTGAAACTAAAGAAAAAATTGATCAGAATATCAAAGAATATGAAAAACCTCAAAATTAGCTTCCCAATGACCAACCATCAGAATTAAAGGAACTTAATAATTCAGGAGAATTTACTTATTCCAAAAAACTTAGTAAAAAATAGGATAGATCTTAGCCAAAGTTTGAAGAAATAAATTTCTGTTGTGGAGATCTTTAAAAAATGGGTGAGAAAGAAAGTAAAATAAGTAAGGTATTATCAGATCAAACTTTAAAGAAAGTTATTATTGTGGTTCTAATGCTTATGTTTTTTGCACCTCTCTTTGATATAGAATTATATCAACCTCATCCAATCTCCTTAGAATATGCTGCAAAAAATGTTGCTTAGTTATTAGCCTAACCTGATTCTAAATTTTCCAATCAAGATATTGGAAACTTTATTACTTCCATTATTAATACCCATAAAAATGGTTAAGTTGACGAGATAATATCCTTTACCACTCCTTTCAACGAACTACCATATTATGTTCAGCAAGACATCAATGATCAAAGGGTTGAAGATGTTGAATCAGCTATCATATCAATTGATCCAACATCCATCATAGCTACCAGAGCAGGACTCACTCTTAACCCAAGCCTATAATCAGAATCACAGAATAGTATCATTGCAGCCTTGAATATTCAGCAGCTAAATAGGAATTAATCATGTATTAATGTTTTTATTGTAGATTTCTCAATTGGTCGTACTACTTTTGTATTTTTGATTTTGGTGGTTTTAGTTCATTTTTTCTCTGAAGATATCAATGATTTAATAGTAGAACCTATTGAAAAAATGATGACGCATGTAATGGAAATAGCTCGTAATCCATAAACTGGTGTAAGTAGTATTCGTGACTAGAATCAATATGAAACTGCTTTAGTTCATAATGCTATTGTTAAGGTGGGTGCCCTTTTATCTTTGGTATTTGGGAGTGCAGGTGCTTAAATTATTGGTTCCAATATTAGGAAATAGGGTGATATGGATGCAATGATTGAAGGTAAGAAAAAATGTGCTATATTTGGGTTTGCAAATATTCGTAATTTTACTGAGGTAACTGAAGTACTTCAAGAAGATATTATGATATTTGTAAATAGTATCAGTGAACTAGTACATTCATCAGTTTTTAGATATGGAGGAAGTACTAATAAAAATATTGGCGAAGCTTTCCTAATGGTATGGACTTTACCTGATTAAATATATTCTCTTGATGAGGAGACTAATAAGCTTACTTGGAAAAACATGAAATATCTACAAGTATTAGCCGATTATTCTATCTTATCCTTTGTTAAATCTATAGTTAAAATCAATAAGGATCCTAGTGTTTTACACTATCGCAAGGATGCTAGGTTACTTGAAAGATTAGGAAGAGACTATAAAGTTAAAATGGGATTTGGGTTGCATATTGGTTGGGCTATTGAGGGATCTATTGGTTCTAAATTTAAGATAGATGCTTCTTACCTGAGTCCTAATGTTAATATGGCATCTCGTCTTGAAGCAGCTACTAAACAATTTGGAGTTAATTTGTTAGTCAGTGAAGAACTGTACAATATATGTACTGTTAAAATGAAGAAATTCCTTAGAAATATTGATCGAGTAACAGTGAAAGGTAGTAACAAACCAATTAGACTCTTTACAGTAGATTTAAACCTTGAAAATATCAGCCCAGCTAATGCAAAGGATGAAAAATATGCCAACATTGAAGATACTCTTGATATTGATACTAAGAGGGAACAGAATATGAGATTTTTTAAGGAAGAAACTATTGATAGCTATGATGCTGAAGTAAATTATTATATTAACAGCAGGAACTCATCAAATCTAAGAAGTAATTAAGAGAAGTTATGATCAATTCAGTTCCATAAACATTTATATCGGCCTTTAAGAGAGGCATAAATTGTTACTTAAATGGGAACTGGGGAGATGCTAAAATCCAGTAATTATATTGATATTTTTAGTTTTACTGAAGCAATGAAGAGTGGTAAAAGTGATGGTCCTACTCAGCTTTTACTTGCTTATATGAGGTAATTTGAGTTTACATCCCCTTCTAATTGGAAATAGTATAGAGAGTTAACATCGAAATGATTAACTATTTGTCTCAATTTCCTATCAATAGATTTGTGTTCGATTTGAATTAGTTTAGATCCTATTTTATGTTATTATCCAAATATTATTGATGAACCTCAATTAGTGTGCTATGCTTGGCACCAGTTAAGTTCCTGGAGATATTTCTAAGGAATGGTTCTTTGATGGTAATTTTTCTTTCATTGAAGAGCTTCAAGAATGGTAATCACCTTAAATGCAGTCTTTTCTAGAAACTCATGAATAAATTGAAGCAGAACAAATATATTTAGGTATTTAAATATCAAATCAAAGGTCGTATAGCCTTGCATGCTGCCTTCAAAGAAGTACATCATTTTCCTAACTTAAAAGTGCTAGATTTAAGTAGTTTTGGTCTAATATAAGACAGCAATAGGATTTCTTCAGTGGAATTATTAGGTAATTTGGCAGCTCCACTTCTGGAAAAGTTATTCTTATGTATCTTGAGCCCAATATAGATAATAATCATCTTTCAGATGGGAGAACATTGAGGAAATTAAATACTCCAAATTTAAAATAATTTTCAGCTAGTAAATAACGACTAGAACTCAGGTATGAACTATTTCCTAGAAATAAGTTGGATTAGATAATTGAATTGGAGATGTTTGGTTGAGCTTCGATTATGTATGGGAATACTCACTTAGATGATAATAAAGTATCTATTAATGGGAGTATGGAATCATTGATGGTATCTGATATGCCTCAGTTGGAGGAAGTTGGACTCTCTGACATCAATGAAAACTAACTTGCTCTACTGAGAAAAAAGTTTCAACCCAATATCAGATATTGAAAGAATAATAAAATTATAATTAAAAACTTTTTTTTAACGAAAACATCAATATGAATATTTTTTACTATCCAGGAAGTTCTAAAAGTGCTGTACCAGACTATTATAATCCTTATGAATCAAGTAGAAAAATAGTCTCTCGTCCAAATATCTAGATCGCCTAAGAAACTCATGAAAATCCAAGAAAGAATCCATCTTATCAAGGAACTTATGCGAAAAGACCTATTCAAGGTAAAAATCAAGGTCTTAGGTAATCAATACCCTTACTCATGAAATAAATGGAAAATATTATTGAATTAAATGAATCACCAGATAAGAGAAAAAATACCTCATAATTTGTACAACTTAAAGAACAGGATTCATCATCAGAAGATTTGGGAAATACCCATCTATTGTTTCATTAGAAAAGAGTACCATATCAGTGCCTAATAGACTAGAAACAAAAGAAAAAATCAATCTTAAAAAGTTAGAGAATTAAATTATGGCCACAGTCTTAATCAAAAGAGAAGAAAAAATACGATTACTAGAATAGTTAACCAAAGCAAGAGATGAAAAAAATGCATTATAGCGGTAGTTAAGGAGATTAGTCAAGGTAGAAAAGAGAAAAGCAGAGGATATAGCTGATGAACATATTCTCAATAAAACCAACTCAAAATCTATATTAAATGATTAAATTTGGGCGTCTTCTAAAATGTATCATCCAATCATCGAAAAATACCATTAACTCAAAGAAAAACTTCATTAAAAGAGAAAACAACCTACTGTGCTTCAAGAACAGCAAGCAAACACCCCCAAAAACAAGTATAAAATGAATGAATATCATAAGTGCCTAAAGAAATGCCAAGAGTTAGAAGAAGCTATTGATATCTTAGAGAATACCCATGAAACCAAGTTGGGAGAAATTAGTAATAATCTACAACAAAGAATATCTCAACTAGAAGCCCAAAGAGTACAGCTCTTGCAAGAAGCTAAAACCGTAGAGGGACTGGAAGAAGTGGTAAGTTTGAGGCAAGAGAATCAAAGATTAGCCTAATAGACTGATAATAGAATCAGAGAAAAGAAAAGAAGAGGAGAGGTACCCACCATTTCTGCCCTTTCTAAACTAATAGAACTGGATGATGGACTGAAGTTTCAGTTGAGGTAGGAAACTAAGACCCTAAAATCCAAAGTACAGCAACTTAAAGCAGAAAATCAATAGTTGAAGAATGTATTCCATCCAAGATGAGAATCAATTTATTTTATAAATTACCAATTTATCAACAATCTAAAACATGTATTTAAGATATTACTTGGATGAAAATGGAAAAAGAGTCTACACTATGAAGGTAGTTCTAGAAGATGGTTCATATACCTTCAACGCACACCCAGGTATTTATCCATAAATTCTTAGCTCGATTTAGCCCTGATGATAAATTCAGTAAGCAAAGACTTGAATGTAAGGCTAGATTTGGACTTCTCTTAACCCAGACTGAAGAACCTAAGTATTGAAGTGATGAAATAATTCATATTTCTGATTTGATATTTTGTTTAAGTACTTTTAAGTTTTTCTGTCACTTTCTGATGAAAAGCATATGAATAAAAATGCAGCAACCTTTAGCGTGAAGTTATACTCATGATTAAGACCATTAGTGGTGAGAAAAAAAAGGCTTTTTCAGAAGTAAACTCAGAGAGCATAACTTAAGCAACAATAAAAACATTGTTAGAAGATTGAAGTAGTTTGAGAAGAGAAAGTAACTATACAGAGTCATTACATACAATTTTTCAGATCAAGAATCAATTGAACGTGATGGGAATAAACTCCATTTTAATTGTATCATCTTCCTCTTCTATTTGAACTGGGGGTTTCTTCACTGCTTTCTGGCTTGGACATTTCTGGGAGATTTTCTGTTAAACTGGTTGAGTTTCCTGGGTGACATCCTGGAAGTAGATCTTTTCAAAGCAGTTGGTATTGAAATTTAAGGCAAGGAAGAACTTTCTCTCAGGGGATTTAAAAATGGAGGTATTATTCATTCCCGACCTGATAAAAATAATTTATGTTCATGATAACCATATTCTATGAATACTACATTTAAAATGAATTTAGGGAGTAAATAAGTTACTAAAACAAGGTAAATTTTTTGAAAAGATTAATGACCAGAAAATATGAAAACGAATTTACAGTGTCTATTATAGAACTATTCCGGTTCAATAATAATATCAGTGATATTTAAAATTATCTATTGAATATTTATTTCGAGTTGTATCAGATCATTCTTCTAGATTAATGTTTGCTGTTACTACAAAGTGATCGTAAGGATGCTCTTCACATGGTATATAACCAACTAATGTAGCATTGCGGCCGAAAATGCTTACAATTCTGGGATTTTTAAGGTTTAAGTCAGTGATTAAGTAATCTCTACATGCTAGAGCTAATTCTTAGGCCTTATTCACCTGTGGTTGCATCATTGTCCTTTTTTTTAGGGTTGTAAACATTTAACTATTGGTTGGAAATGCATGAAAAGATGTAGGTACTTGACTTATAAAAGTATTAGCATCACATCCAGCGATTAAATGACAACCAGGATAAATTTTTTGAATTCTTTGGAGGGACTACATCATGGCCTTTAACTGAATTGGATTTTTTTACTTTTTTGAACTTAAATGCCCACTAAATAATATAAGATTATCAGCAAATGCTACTGCTGTATCCTTATTCCACTCTAAACCTTCAATAATTTCCTTTCCTAGAGCCTAGAGAACTATCTTTTCATTATGAATTTTCTTGAATTTTACTTTCCTCAAAACAATCACAGATTATCCATTTTCTGGCTTAATAATTTTAAAATATTTCGGATCAAATGCTTTGATTATGCTTTCATTAGCTTCTTGGAAAAAAAGAATATCAACTTTTTATTTCTCAACTGCTTCTATGGTCTTTCTAATTTTCTAATTTTAGTTAATAAATGCTTTAGAGAACATTGTTGTCATAAACTGTTCATAGGGATGAATCATCGTCCTATCAATGGAACTTACATCTGTAACCTTGTAGACAAATCTCAAAATAGTCTCATAGCACATCCAATCAAATAGTCGAGCTCTTTACTTTTCATGTGGAGTTGGATCTAGGCCGTTAATTAGCTTAATATTCTTATCAAATTCTGTATTCCAAACAGCTAAGAATTATTCCTTAGTCAGGAGTTTTTTCTACTCAATTCCGACTGTTTTACAGTAGATGGGAGTATATCTTTCTTTTTGCATCTTCTGATCAATTTTTCCCAGTTCCCATTTGAAAGTTTATTTACTGTAATCAGGAAACTCTTTCTTCAAGCACTATTCAAATATTCTACTTAAGGCCTATTCTTATTTCTTATGCTCCTAGCTGTAAAACTAAAAGGGTGACAGTAATATTCCAGAGTAGTTAATGGTCGTTACTACAAGTTCTGGTTCAAACATAGAACCCATATTTAGATATGTTTAAAATCTGATTATAATACCAAAGAAAAACTTATACTTATCATATGCTTGATAAGAGCAAAACCTACATCAAGCACTGTTTACTCTTACAAGTACTTTTTCTTGAATTATCATAGTTTTATGATAATTACCCTAAAAAAACTGTTAATTATCTTTAGAAATTTTTATAGTATCCACCTTAAAATATTAATAAAATAATTTAGAATTGTTTTATTGAGATGGTTAATCAATGTCATTGTCTCCATTTCTTTAAAAAGGTATTGCTTTAGGTATATCAGCCACTGGTAGTTATCTATCATGGCAAAATATTATGATTTCAGTGCGGGTGGATGGTTGTTGGCAAGGGTAACAACATAAATTACATGATTGGTTCATAGTGTATAATTATAAATTTTATTTAATTCATTAAGAACTGATTATACTCATGAAAAGAACTCTTAAATATTCAGATCTAAGAAATAAAGAAAAATAATCCTTCTGTCAGGAATGCTAAGGTAGCTCAGAAAATTCCATTTCACTCATTATGGGTCCTATCAATAATAGACCTAGTGATCCTTATTAGGAACTAATCAAGCAAGATTGTAAAATATTATTTACACGAATTTCCAAGAGTAATACATCAACTATAGAACTATAGATATACGAGGGATTGAGGAAACTATTAAGCAAGTATTAAGAACTATTTCCCATCAATTTAACCAGACAAGACCCTTTTAAGGTTACACCAGGGGACTTGGATGGATATGCTCTCAAGCAGTATATCATTATGCAAAAAAAGAACATTCATCTGTAGCTATTGGCTAATGTGCTCAAGTAGCCCTTAAGATGATGAAATTAAAGGGCTATAATCAGGAAAACAATGTGGACTTTGGTTGGAAAATGGTTAAATATCATATGGTATAAGTATCTAATGCTATTTTATCAGTTTTTCCTCAAATAGATTTCCACAGTATCCTTCATCATTTTAATTAATCCCTACTTTTAGAGTATATCCCTGTTGACTACTCCAAATTTATCATAGAATTATACTTGTAAGAGTATGAACAATTCAAGAATCAACAGTTCAAACTCATTCAGAATACTCCAGCTCAAATTGAATTTTACCAATTGATGGTCAGTCTTATCCATTATATTTTGGTCGTCAAGGATCCAATTAGTGTAGAACATATTGAGTTCCTATGCTACAACAGTTTTATGAGAATCATTGAATGGCCTATAGTGATAGCTAATAAGAGCTTATTTTCGGCTCCAGAGAAACAATGAAGAATTTACAGTGTCTATTATAGAACTATTCCGGTTCAATAATAATATCAGTGATATTTAAAATTATCTATTGAATATTTATTTCGAGTTGTATCAGATCATTCTTCTAGATTAATGTTTGCTGTTACTACAAAGTGATCGTAAGGATGCTCTTCACATGGTATATAACCAACTAATGTAGCATTGCGGCCGAAAATGCTTACAATTCTGGGATTTTTAAGGTTTAAGTCAGTGATTAAGTAATCTCTACATGCTAGAGCTAATTCTTAGGCCTTATTCACCTGTGGTTGCATCATTGTCCTTTTTTTTAGGGTTGTAAACATTTAACTATTGGTTGGAAATGCATGAAAAGATGTAGGTACTTGACTTATAAAAGTATTAGCATCACATCCAGCGATTAAATGACAACCAGGATAAATTTTTTGAATTCTTTGGAGGGACTACATCATGGCCTTTAACTGAATTGGATTTTTTTACTTTTTTGAACTTAAATGCCCACTAAATAATATAAGATTATCAGCAAATGCTACTGCTGTATCCTTATTCCACTCTAAACCTTCAATAATTTCCTTTCCTAGAGCCTAGAGAACTATCTTTTCATCATGAATTTTCTTGAATTTTACTTTCCTCAAAACAATCACAGATTATCCATTTTCTGGCTTAATAATTTTAAAATATTTCGGATCAAATGCTTTGATTATGCTTTCATTAGCTTCTTGGAAAAAAAGAATATCAACTTTTTATTTCTCAACTGCTTCTATGGTCTTTCTAATTTTCTAATTTTAGTTAA